>RJWJ010008744.1:0-52375 GCA_004363605.1 Indri indri
GGAGTGCGCATCTGTCATCCATGTCTTCCAGGAGCTTATGCTCCGAGAGAAGACAGTGTGAACTGTGTTTTAAAATCTTTATTGTCACTTTATGCTTACAAAAAAATACACGCTTCTTATAAACTCGCCAAACATTACATAATAAATAAATGACGTTGTAAGTAAAAGTTCTTAGTGATCCTACATCTCAGAGATAACAACTCCCAATTCCTTCAGATTTTTCCTATGCATTACAAACATACACTTTTTTTTTTTACAAAAATGTGATTATGCTATAATGCCATTTTGCAGCTTGCTTTTTTCTATGTAAAAATGTGTTGTAGACCTTTTTCCTTGTTAGTCAATATTCTGTTTTTGTTATTTGTTATTTATTTATTTTCTTTACAGATAGAACTATCTGAAAAGTGATTCTCTTTGAGGCATAATTTTGTTCTCTTTTCTAGGATTGTATCATAAACCAACCAACATAATTGTTTATTTGCAACTGCTGAAAACAGTAAAATTTGGAAGAAAAACATTTAAAAAGGATATTCGATAACCGAAATCAATGCTAAAAAGTCCAAGTAATAAAAATTCATACTCTTTACTTAGGAGTGGATTTCAGTCTGAGTTGATTTTATTTTTTACTTAAGACACAATTTTTATCTTATACTTTTGTATAAACCCTTAGGAGAGGCAAGACTTTAGCAGGGAAGGGAACTTTCAGAAGCCCGCATGATAAAGCAGCAAGAAGTGGCAGATGCCATTCTGACGCTGAGGAAGGATTCAGAAAAAACATTTCAAAGGAATTTAAAAGAAGAAAATAATCCAGATCCTTTTAGTATGGAGATAAAAGATCAGTGATTCCTTAAGAGTTCCTGAAAGTAGCCGCAGGAAGGGTGCTGGTATTCGTGACAGTCCCAAGCCATAGGAAAAGGCTCATTTTTGCCCACTCTGTTAAAATAGGAAAATTGTTATGCATCTTAGGAAAACTTTCATCAAAATGTGTAAAATTAAAAGGTAAATGTTTAAAGGGCAAGCTCTGGTTATGTGAAGAAGATAATTGGGTAGCTCCTCCTTCACCTATAGAGTAGATCCAGTTGTCCATTCTTTTTGTGAGGGGTGGGAAAGCAGTGTGGGTCCACCTCCCAGGCCCCCTTGCAGACAGGTTGGCCACGAGACCGAGTTGTATCCAGGGGACTGTGAGCAGAAGTGAAGGGCATCTCATTCACATCTGGACCATGAACAACAGCCTTCTTCCTTTTCCCTTTTCTGTTGGTGAGATGTCAGTGCCCAGGGCAACCTGAAAAGCCATGCATCGGAGATGCTGGGGCCCCATCAGCTTGATTCCTGTCCTTCTTCTCTAGCCTAGGCTGATTAAACCTTTAAGTAAGCAAGAAAGTAACTTTCATTTTGTTTTGCTGTTGAGAAAATGAAGTTTATCTTTACAGCTACAAGCATGTCCTTCATTTATAGTACAATGCAGACGAACATGCTCCTACCCCAGGAAACCTGGCAATCGTGGAGATAATCCAGCTCTACTTGTTTATAGTCTTTTGTGTTGAAGTCTCATTACCACTAAAACACTGCAACAAATGGATTTGATGAGCCTTTTGGCATAGTGGCCTCCCCATGATCTGGTGACTGATGACTACAATCCTGCAGAAAGCCCAGTTCTCTATGTTTGGCACTACCTAGTCACCACTTGTGGACTTGAAAGGGGTCTCAGTGGGCCTGGGGGTACTTCAGCTGTACAACTCTTGAACTCCCCTGGAAACTGTTTGGTTCGAATTTTCCTGTATGTCTTACAGCCTAGTTTTGTAGTTTTCTCTCAATCTGTAATCTCCACATTTCTTGTTAAGTTTATTCCTAGTGGTGATTCTTTATATGTAAATAGATCCTGTTGCTATTGCAGTGGGGTTTATATTTTTCATAATAATCATCATATTTGGTTTATTGTTCATTTACAGGACAGTCAGTGATTTGGGTAATTTATTTCAAAACCAGTCCCTTAGCGAATGTTCTGACTAGTTCTGATAATTTGGCAATTGATTTACTGAAGTTGGTAGATAGACTGTCATGTGATAATTCTTTCACCTTTCTGATCCTTACCCTTATTTCTTTTTATTGCCTTCTCCTTTCTCCCTGCCCCCATTTGCTAACATATTCAAAGCAATGTTAAATAACAGCTATAATATTGGATATTCCTGTTTTGATTGTAGAACTTATTTGTAAGGTGCTTGATTTCTCTCTCTATCTTTTTTTCCTATTCAAGGATATATGAATTTTGTTAAATGAAGGAAATTGTTCTCTAGTTTAATGCTCTGGAATGGATTACATAGCATGGAAACTATCTGTACCATGGAGGCATGTTATTTTCAAATTATGTCAAATGAAGTGTGGAAGTCACATAAATCCTTAGGAAGAAAGAAAATAATAAGAACAAAAATATGATTTTCCCCTTTAAGAACAGAAGCACTTATCAGTAAAGTGCTTGTTAGCTAGATTTTGAAGGTTTAAGAAAAGTCTCCGTGACGAAGGCATTTGCTTTGATTGAACTAACTGTTCTCCAGCTCCTGACCCAAGGATAAGATAAGAATTTTTCTAGTACTAAAAAATCCTGTTTGTTCTGTCCTTGTAGCACCACAATAGATCTTTTGTTTAATTCTCTGTCTCTAACACTTATGAAATATTGTTTAGATAATTTATATCATTTTAATGGTGGTTTTTACAAAAAGGAATAATGAGTGGCTGAAATGTTCAGGAATATAAATGATTCACAGCAAACTTCTGAGACCTTCCTTAAAGGTGAGTTGTAATCAACATTTGTATAAACACATCCACTTGATTTCTTCTACAATAGTAGATTTTAAAACAATAATAAAACAATTTTTCTTTTGCCCCCTGAAACCTAAACACAATTCAGTAAATAACAGGATGAGATAATTATGCACCCCAGGATAACCCCAAATTGCAATGTAAACCACTCATTCAGCAGTATACAAAATGGATTTAATGTGAACTTATTCGGCACATACTATGTCCAGCAGTAGGCACACACTCGTGGGCTGTGTGCATCACCCACCTTCCTCAACTCCATGCTCTTCCCTTCCTCTTTGAGAAACCCACTTGTGGAGGAACCCACTCAACCTAACTTTCTTCTTTTCCTTTTCCTTCACTTGCCCTCCCCAGGTCTAAGCTTGAAGGCTGATGAGGCCACTCACAGGTGAGTGTGCCAGGTGTGCACCTGGCTAAGTGGGGCCCTCTCTCCCTGCAGGGAAATGGAGCACACCTAGGAATGACCTGCCAGCCCTCCTGCCCTGCTGCGGCCCAATTCCCCTCCCTTCCTCCCAGGAGGGATCTGGGCAGTCTGCTTCCATCCTCCCCTGTGCCTGAAATGTTCCCTGGATGTATAACACAGTTGACTGGCTGGACTCAGGGCTGTGTGAGGCCTGGTAGGGCGGGGGCACCAGGAACCGGAGCCATCTGGTGTCCAGCCCTGAGCTGCCAGGAAGCTGCCCTGCCTGAGCTCACTGCAGGCTGTCCCTCTGATAGGGAGGAGGAGGGCTGTTATGGGGTGAATGTTTGTGTTGCCCCAACATTCATGTGTTGAAGCCCTAACCCCCAATGTGGTGGTATTTGGAGGTGGGGCCTTTGGGAGCAATTAGGTTTAGATTAGGTAACGAGGGTGAAATCTTCATGATAGGATTAGTGTCTTTATAAGAAGAGGAAGGTAGGGAGCTCTTTCTCTAATGCATGCAATAAGGAGAGGCTATGTGAACACACACAGTGAGAGGGCAGCTGTCCGCAAGCCCAGAAGGGAGCCCTTGCTAAGAACTGAATCTACTGGCATCTTGATCTTGGACTTCCCAGCCTCCAGAACTCTGAGAAATAAATGTAGTGTTTGAGCCCCCCAGTTTATGGTATTTTGCTCTACCAGCCCAAACTGTCTAAGACAAGGGCCGTTCCACAAAGCAGAACGTGTAGTGTGCCTCTGTTGGTTCTATTTTTTCAAACTATGGGTACCTTCTAAAGTATAGATTCCCCTCTTCCTACCCCCATAATAATTTAAATTTCTTTCACAAATTAAGTGTTATTATATCTTATTGGAATTAATGTAAAACATGTTCACCTAGCCCTGGATAATTTAGAATTGAATCTGTGTGTATGTCTATTTTTTTATGCTGTATATCTTATAAGAATGTGACTTTTAAAATAGCAATATCTGTAACTATTTGAATTTACTTCTATATTCATAGGATTGTAGTACTCACTGCAGTCTTTTTATCCCATGACTTCCCATGCTCTGGTTCCCATCCCTTGCCTGGAGGGAGACCTGTCTGAGGAGTTTCCCTGGAAGGCTGTGCGGGTGGCGAGCTCCAAGGCCTTGCACGTCTGAACGAGTGCATGCTGCTTTTCATAGGAGACACAACTTGACTGGTGGAGAATTGTTGGATTACAGCATTCCCCCTTAAAATTGTGGCTTTTACGATGTGGCAAAGATTAGTCTGACTTGTCTTTCTTTGTAGGAGACTTTGTTTTTGCTGCTTTGATGCTTCCAGGATTAATTTCTTACCTGGAAGGTCATTATTTGCTTCCTTGTATGTCTGGAAGCTGATCTTTTGCCATTAATTCCACATGACTCTTACTGAGTCCTTTTGATTTGAGGATTTAATTCTTTTTTTTTTTTAGTTAAAGCAAGTTTTTTTTTTCTCTCTTTTTGTGATTGTTGCTTCTTTTCTATTTGTTTTGGTTCTTTTTTTAGGCACATAAATTATTCATGTTGGACCCCTCTCCCTGGCCTTGGCTGATTGGACCAGGGATGGACATTTGAACTGGGGAGCCTTCATCTTTCATGAATTTGAACAGAGAGGAAAGAAGGCAAGTTGTTTAGGCACTATTGTTTCATAGAATTCATTTTTAAAGAACTTAATGACAACTCAGAATAGATGAGCTGTGGATTCTTACTCAGGTAGCAAAGAAACATAATACTTAAAACTCTCCATTCCTCGCCTGAATTTTGACTCTGGACCCCATCTCATTAGATTGGTGGGGTTGATTTTTTTGGTCACTTAATTTTTTAAATGGCCTTTTCCATTCCAAGTTGGTAAAAAGGGGGTCGTACAGAGATTTAAGACACTGGGGTGGATGCTCCAGGCACTGGTTCTCAGTCTGCACTGATGATCACTGAGCCGTCTTGTACAGTGCCTTCCGGGCCTGGATTCTGCTGTTTCTGTACCAGGCACGGAGTGTGCAGCTCTTTGGCATAACCAGGAACCTCTGAGCAATTCCTCTTGGCTTGCGTCTGCAGGCTCCACCAGGGAGAGGGCTCTGGTCTCAGCCACATGCACAATCACCGGACTCCTGTTCTCCTTCAGGCTTCTGAGAAGCTTTTCTTGGTTTTAGGGAATACACTCACCATTCCTGGTAGTCTACATTCAGCTCTTGACTTTGAAGAATGACAAAAGAATGAAATATGATGTTAGTTTCCTAGAAATAAGATAAAAATATTTAAAAAATTTAATTGTGGGCCAGGCGCGGTGGCTCATGCCTGTAATCCTAGCACTCTGGGAGGCCAAGGCGGGTGGATTGTTTGAGCTCAGGAGTTCGAGACCAGCTTGAGCAAGAGTGAGACCCCGTCTCTACTAAAAAATAGAAAGAAATGATCTGGACAACTAAAATATATATATATAGAAAAAATTAGCCGGGTCATGGTGGCGCATGCCTGTAGTCCCAGCTACTCAGGAGGCTGAGGCAGAAGGATTGCTTGAGCCCAGGAGTTTGAGGTTGCTGTGAGCTAGGATGATGCCACGGCACTCTAGCCCAGGCAAGACAGTGAGACTCTGTCTCAAAAAAAAAAAAAAAAAAAAAAAAAAAAAAAAAAAAAAAAAAAAAAAAAAAAAAAAAAAAAAAAAAAAAAATTTAATTGTGCTAAAATATACATAACAAAAGCTACCATCTTAACCATTTTAAGTGTATAATTCAGTAGTGTCAAGCACCTCTATTGTTGTGCAACCAATCTCCAGAGCTCTTTTCTTCTTGCAAAACTGACATTCTGTACCCATTAAACAACAGCTCCCCATTTCCTCCTCCCCCCAGCTTCTGGCAACCACCATTGTACTTTTTATCTTTATGAATTTGACTACTTTAAGTACCTCATATAAGTGGCATCTTCAGTATTTGTCTTTTTGTGACTGGCTTAGTTCACTGAGCATAATGTCCTCAGTGTTCAACCACAGTGTAGCATGTGTCAGAATTTCCTTCCTTTTTAAGGCTGAATAATATTCCATTGTATGTATATACCACATTTTGTTCATTCATCTGTCAGTGGGCACTGGGGTTGCTTCTACTTTTTGGCTATTGTGAGTAATACTGCTTAAAAGGAATTTTTAAAAATTGGGGCTTGTGCCAAATCCAGAGAAAAAAGTAAATACATCTTTATGTATAGTAAGTCCTCACTCAATGTCATTGTCGACAGGCTCTTGGAAACTGTGACTTTAAGTGAAACAATATACAAGGAGACCCATTTTACCATAGGCTAATTGATACAAACAAGAGTTAAATTCCTATGGTATATTTCTGGTCATAAAAACATCGCTAAACTTCTAAATAAAGCTCCCAAACTCTTCTAATATTAAACATTGAAATACATGGGAGCTATACATACACTTAAGAAAGATTAATACAAACAAGTAAGATAATTATTGACCCAATTATTCCAGTTCAGGGTCAAGGTTAGCTGGAGCCTAACCCAGCAGCTCATGGTGCAAGGTGGGAACCAACCCTGGACAGGACACTTTCCACTGAAGGGCACACTCACACCCCCCCACACTCTCTCACACTGGGACAGTGTACATATATATGCCAATTCACTGAATGTGCACAGCTTGGGATGTGGGAGGAAACCGGAGTACCCAGAGAAAACCCATGCAGACAGGGGAGAATGTGCAAACTCCACATAGACATTGGCCAGGAATCAATTTTTTTTTCCTCATCAACCTTATAACAAAATGAGGTTGAAGAAAAGAACATTATTTGAGGAACTGTTACAGTTTGTCTGAACACCCTGGCTCTTGGGAGTCCTCACATGAAGTTAATGCCAGTGATTGCTGGGGCTTTGGTAAAGTGCCTCACACCTGTTAGCACTCACTGTGCATGAAATTGTAATGTAACGTGTCAAATGGCAAGAGAGTTTGCATAGGAAATGAGTAAGAGCATAATAACAAATCTGAAAAAAGGTTTTTGAAATAGCTTAATCAGATATTTAAAATCATCCAAGAAATAATAGGCCATGCTCACACTATGCCCAAATATCCTATAAATGCCATCAAAACTGTTGTTGCATCAGATATTCTCCCTATGTAAGAAAAGCATAGAGTGAGAGGGGAGGTATTCTCCACCATAACTATTTAAACATTTTTTTTAGTTTGAAATAATTTTAGATTAACAGAAGAGTTGTAAAAATGGTACAGAGAGTTTCCATACACCCTTCAACCAGCTTCACCTAATGTTGTCTTCTATAACCATGGCACGTTGTCAAAACTGGGAAATTAACATTGGTATAATACCATCAACTAAAGTCCAGAACTTACTCAGATTTTACCAGTTTTTCTACTAATGTCTTTCTCTGTTTGAGGATCCAATCCAGGATACCATGTTGCATTTGGCCATAAGGTTTTAATTAGGAGAATAAGAGGACTATCAGCTGTTAGGGTTCAGAAAGTGTTTTTCAGTGGATACCCAGGAGTCTTGGTCAGGACAAGTTTAAGAATCCTCTTTTTTACACTGGTACCCCAGAAGTTCTTCCTCACTCTGTGAGAATACATTTTGCTGGCATGATGTAGGCAGTTCAAGAAGCCTCGAGTCACTAAAGACTGGGAAGGGCTTGCTTTACCCAAAGGGCTCCTCTCCCATTATTGGAATTCTTCTCCCAGATAATCTGCTTATTTCTTTTACACTTGCACAAGGCATCTATAGCATGAGTCGCAGTAAGAAATTCATCATAAGAATATGCCAGAATGCAAAATAGATTTTCTTTTTCCCCGCTAATGGCAGATTCAAGATTTTAAAATCACCATGATTTAGGAAACTTAAGGGCATGATTTTCGAAGCTCTATTTTTTTTTTTTTTTTTGCTAATGTAAACTTAATTTTTGACTATAAAAAACTAACCAAAATTGTTATTTAATTCAGACATTCTCAAGTTTAAAACAATTGCCCCTGTGGAGCTGTGCTTTTTCAGTTGAAAATGAAAGGTGCAATTATACCGTGGATGGGTGAAGGAGGGGGTCACAGAGAGAGGCAGCACAAGCCACTTGGCTGTTCAGAGGCTTAGTGTGTGTGCGCTATTTGGTGTATGCGTTTCTATGCAGTGGGTGTGGTTTGTGTGTTGGGTATATATGTGATGTGTATATGTGTGTAGTGTATATGTATCTAGTTACGGTGTATGTGTGATGAATACATGCCTGGCGTGGTATGTGTGTATTGTGTGGTGTGTGTGTGATGTGTGGGTTGTATGTTGTGTATTGTGTGCTTGTGGTGTAAATGTGTTGTTCGTGTAGTATGTGTGTTTGGTGTGTGTGATGCATATGTAGTATGCGTGTGCGGTCTTGTGCAGGTAGTTGATACCCAGGGCCTAGAGTTTTTGTTGTAAAAGTATCTCTGCTTTGAGATCAACTGGCAAAGTCTTTTCAAATGTTTCGTTTCCCCAGAAATCACTTGGTAGGTGTATTTTTAAGCCCAAATATTTGTTTTTTAGAAGGAAACTTCAAATATTATGAACTAGATTGAAGTGAAAGTGATTGCTATATTAGTATAATTTCAGCTAATGCTGTAGTTTAATTTACCAAACAGAGCCACTTGCATTCAGTTATGCTCCAAGCTTCAAGAGGGCCTATCTATTCTGTCTCTGATGTGTAAATCCATTTCCCCTGGTCAGTAGCAACCATTTCTTGCTCTTTAGAGGTGGTTACCTGGGATGATGTGCCTCATTTTGGCATGTCTTCCTCCTGTCCCTGTGTCACTGTGGGAGACCTTTTTTCTTTTTTTTTTTTTGTACAGACAGGGTTTCACTCTCTCACCCAGGCTGGAGTGTGCAGTGGTACAATCATAGCTCACTGCAACTTCAAACTCCCGGGCTCGAGTGATCCTTCCGCTTCAGCCTCCCAAGTAGCTGTGACTACAGGCACATGTGCCACCACGTGTAGCTAATTTATTTTTATTTTATTTTTCTTTCTTTTGTAGAGATGGGGGTCTCACTATGTTGCCCAGGCTGGTCTCAAACTCCTGGCCTCAAGTGATCCTCCCACCTTGGCCTCCCAAAGTGCTGGGATTACAAGGGTTAGCCACTGTTCCAGGTGATAGTATTTGTTTCTTTTCTTTTTCTCTCTTCCTCCCTCTCTTCATTCCTTTCTCCCTCCTTCCCTTCCTTCCTTTTTTCCTTCTCACCCTATCGCTGGTACTGGGGAGACAGTGTTGTTTAGAGGTGAAGAATGGGAGCTCTTGAGTCAGACCTCCTGGGTCCAAATGCTGGCTCTGCCAACTGGGTGAGGGCTTAGCCTGTAAAATGAGATAATGGTGGTACCTTCCTTGTAGGGCTGTTGAGAGACTTAAGTGAGATGATGATGTAAGCATAGTTCATGGAACATAGTAAATATTCAAGGAACACTCACTTTTTTTTTGTTTTCTGTTTTTACTTCGAGTCACTGTTTTATGGGGAATACACACTTTTAATGATGGAGGGCATCTTATATGGATATAGCTGTGCCTCTGGAGGTACAGAGAAGAGGGGAAGCCATCAGTGGACCTTTCTTCCAAGATTTGTTGTGAATTTGTTCCATTTCATCTGCCTATGATGGTTAGATTGATGAGTGACCTCTCAGCTCTTGCATCAGTGTAGCCTGCCCTCTTGGTGGAATAAATGATGTGTCACTTAATGAATGCTCACAAGGGGTTTTGAAGATATCAATGGGTCTAGTCATTCTGGTCCATTGTTTGGGAAAAAGTCTTCTGAGCAAAAGTGCTCTCCCTCAAATACTGAAACTGGCCCTACCATCTGTTTCCTGTGCTGGAACAGGTAAGTGTCTCAGCAATGGAAAATGGCACTCTGAGAGCATTAAAAACAACAACAATTATAACTGGCATATTATATATGTCACTCTGACACAATTTGGCACAATTTTCAGATGAAAGTTCGCATTTTGTCCTTACTATTTTTGGGCCCCATTTTAGACCTTAATTAATGTCTCGAGCAAAGCACCATTAGAAGGCTCTAGATGCTGAAATGAAGAGTATGGATGTGAGGTGTGATGTGCTCATTCATTTTCACTGTCTTGTCCTGTTGAATGAGGAGGATCTCAAGGCCCTCTCCAGAGTGAGGAATGCAAACTGGATTCGAGGGAGGCAGGGAAACACCTACAGAAACTCAAAGCCTTGCACTTGTCTAGCACTGCAGCCACTGCGAGAGTTTTGTGAGGTTATGGAGTGCCCGGCTGGCTGGAAGGATGCTGATGGGGACAACTGCCACATCCACCATACCGATATCCATTGCTGCCCACTGGCCTTCATGGTGAGTGCTGGTCTTTTCAGTCACTGCTGGGCTTTTTGCTGAATGTCAAGAGTTACCAGTGAGGCCGGGCGCGGTGGCTCATGCCTGTAATCCTAGCATTCTGGGAGGCCGAGGCGGGTGGATCGCTCAAGGTCAGGAGTTCGAGACCAGCCTGACCAAGAGCGAGACTCCCGTCTCTACTAAAAATAGAAAGAAATTATCTGGACAACTAAAAATATATATAGAAAAAATTAGCCGGGCATGGTGGCACATGCCTGTAGTCCCAGCTACCAGGGAGACTGAGGCAGGAGGATTGCTTGAGCCCAGGAGTTTGAGGTTGCTGTGAGCTAGGCTGACACCACGGCACTCTAGGCTGGGCAACAGAGCCAGACTCTGTCTCAAAAAAAAAAAAAAAGAGTTACCAGTGAGAAAACAGTCCCACTGGGTTTCTATCTGAACTCACTTTCCCCTCTTTGTTCCTATCTTGTCTGCTCTAACCTCAGTCTGGGCCCCACAGGTAGATTAAAGGGACCACCTCCAGATAGTCCTCCTTCAGTGTTAATGGCAAAGCCTTCTGCACCCATCTCTTTAATCCCAAATGTATCCCACCTCCCTCAACCCCATCCACTCTGCCAAGGCTTCTTCATTATTTCCCCAGCAAGATCTGGGTCAATAGTTTCACCTTCCTTCAGCCCCACTCCCACCCCCAGCAGCCTCAAATGACTTTCCTTCGCTCATTTCCCTTTCTCTCCACCAGTTTTTCCAGGGACATTTTCTCATAGAATCTTTCTCCCCTTCTAGGTTCTGTGCTGCTCAACTTTGCCTCAGGCTCAGCTGTGTCTGCAGTGTCCTCCAGGCCAGCTCTCAGAGTCAAGTTCTCTTTTTTTATGCAAATAATTCCTGCTTACTCACTTTAAACAAATCTTTGCCCAAAGTTTCAAAAGGTGATGACAATTTTCTCTACACCCTAGCTTATTCACCTGCAACCCAAATGTGGTTCTGCTATTGATGAATCAAGCAATCAATGAAGAAATCAATGAATTAAGGATGTTATTAAGTGAATGTGACATGCGCTTTGAGGGCATATCAAAGGATATTATACATGAGCCTGCATTCAAGAAGCTTATAATTATGTCAGAGAGATAATATTAACATACATGAGTCGATAAAAGAGTAGAGGACAGGTATGTATTAATTTCTATAGTCTGCCTACACCAAGGAATTGAGGAGGATTACAATAAAAGATAGCTATATAAATGTTACAATAATGTTAAAAGGTCAGGAGTCACGTAATGGGGAGATAATTAAAAAGGAAACCCAATTTAAGGCAAGTTGTTGGCTTAAGTACAAAATTTAGATCTGAGCTTCCTGGAAGTTAAGAAAAAAAGGGAAATATGATCAGTTACATAATTTCCATGTCATATCAGTTTGCAAACAACATAATACTTTATTTTCTTATGTTGCTCCATAAATTAATATTACTATATTAGAGACAGAAATGGTCTCAGGAGTTTTGCAGGGCTCTGCCCTGAAAGAATATGTGAACATGTTAGTTTGCATATCAAAAGCTGCTCCACCTCGGAAGGCCATCTCAAAAGGTCAGTAGCAGCTGCTTTCCAAGGTGACTGCTTCAGTCTCAATGCAGTGGGTCTCACCTGCTTTGAAGGACAAGGCAAGGTCTACATGGAATCATGGGATGAGAGCTGATCAAAGAGTGTCTGCCCAGGGACAGATACCTGTGGCTAAAAACAATTAGCCCAAGGGACAGTTCCTGCTTGACTTCTGATGACCTGTCTCTAACTGCAATAACTAGATAAAGAAATATGGAGCCACTATATCTCTGTTTAACCCTTCTGTTAAGTAATAGCTTTATCTTAGAACTTAGCAGCTTGTCCTTGAAAGACTTTGTAACCAGAGTTAGGGGATCTATAAAAGCCTTTTGAAAGACTTTTAACCTAAAACAAACTACCTGTTGTTATGTAAATCTGTTACCCTTGGCAACCGATCACTGTACCTATAAATACTCATGTGAAACTTTATTCTGGGCCCTATGATTAACGGGGATATTGTAGGGACCCTTGAGTACCCCTGCTTTTTGCCTATTATCTTTATAAATCTATAAAACTATATCTTTGTCTCTGTGTATTCTTCTATTTCAATTATTCTGCATTTTCTATTATTTTCTTATCCTTTGCGACCACCTGTACCTAAAGGACCCAATTTTTTGCGGGGAGCGTAGCTAAACTCCCCGCATTCTTAGTTTGATACTACATACCAAAAAGAATCCATTCACTGATTTATTTCTTGTGCACATACTGTGTTCCAGGCACCGTGGATATGAAAGTGTATAAGACAAACAAATCCTCTTGTCTTCATGGGGTTTATAGTTTAGTGGGGAGACAGAGTCAACAAACAAGTCAGTAAATAAAGTAATGCCGGGTAGTGCTGAGTGCTCTGAAGGAAAATCAAGTGGGTTAATGGGCTAGCGAGTGTTGGGGAGGCGGGGGGAAGGTGTTTCTGAGAAGATGACATCAGAGCAGATGCCTGAATGGAGAGTGGTACTGAGCCAAAGAGTGTTTCAGGAGAGGGAACTGCAAACTCCAGGGCCCAGAGAGAGGAAAAACTTGGTATATTTGAGAAACAGCTAATAAGACTGGAGAGGACTTGTACATATTGGGGACACAATGGTGGTGGGCTGAGTGGCAGGGGACTGGTAGGAGATGAGGCTAGAGAAGGTGGCCATGTATGGCTTTGTAGAGATTTGGACTTTTCTCCCATGTGTGATTGGGGAACCACTGGAAATTTTAAGCAGGGAGCTATGTCATCTCTTAAGATGTTTAATTCTAATTCCCACTGGCTGCTGGGTAGGGAATAGACTTCAGGGGGCAATGGAGGAAGCAGGGAGACCAAATGGAGGCTACTGCGGAAGCCTGGCTGAGAGATGATGGTGGCTTTGTCCAGGATGAAACTGGTGGAGGGGTTCAGGTTGGAAGTAGAATCAACATGACTTTCTGATTTGCTGCACGAGGACAATGAGACAAAGAGAGGAATTGAGATTGCTCTAGATTTTTGGCCTGAGAAAATGGATGAATTATGGTCCATCTTTTCAGATGGTAAAGACTGGGAATAAGCTGGTTCGGGGAGCAAAATCAGGAGTTCTGTTTTAGACATGTTTAATTTGAGTGACTTAAAACTCAGTTGAGATGTCAAGTGGAGAGTTGGATCCTTGAGTATGGAAGTCAGGGAAATGGTAGGGGCAAGAGAGACACATTTGGGCGTGAGTAGCACATTCAAGTTGTGTCTATTACTGTTTCAGTGGAGCACTCGACATAATGGACAGGGTTTTCAATCAGACTATTAATAATTTAGAAACATTTTTCAAATGGCCACTTTGTGACTCTATTAGTTAGGGTTCTCTAGAGAAACAGAACATACACCCATACATATATATATATGGGGGGGATCTATCTATCTAGAGAGATTGGCTTGTAATTCCTTGTAATTATATATCCTAGAATCCTTGAGAAGTCCCAGGATCTGCAGCTGCCAAGCTGGAAACCCAGGAGAGCCAATGTGCAGTTCCTGTCTAAGTTTGAAGGCCTGAGCACCAGGAGAGCGGATGGTGTATGTTCCAGTCTGAAAGGGAGCAGGCCTGAGACCCAGGAAGAGCTGATGTTTCAGTCTGAGCCTGAAGGCCAGAAAAGCTCAGTGTGCCAGCTCACCAGTCAGACAGGGGGAGTCTGTCTTATTCAGTCTTTTTGTTCCATTCATATCTTCAATTGATTAGGCAAGGCCCACCCACATTATGGAGGCCATCTGCTTTACTTAGTCTACAGATTCAAATGTTAATGTCATACAGAAATAACCTTGCAGACATACCCAGAATAATGTTTGGCCAAATGTCTGGGCACCTCATGGATCAGACAAGTTGACACATAAAATTAACCATCACAGTGACAATAAAGCATTACCTCAAATTATAATTCTATGAGGGGTGTGGGCAGCTAAAATAGGGAATATTCTGGTGATCTAAATCATTATTAAGTTAGAACCTGTAAATTCTAGAGGCAGGCCTGGCTTGTACAGTAATGAATGTTTTTCCTGATCGTGAAAGTCTAGTTTGGTTCTCATGAACTTTAGATTTTAAGCAATATTGAATCCAGTGTGCTTGCCCAAATCAATTACTTTCTAGATAAATTGTTTGACTTATTAAAATAAGTTAATTAATTGATCCATGAGACATTTATGAAGATTCTTTGTCAGATAATGCCATTAGATTACAGTCTATTTGGGAGACCCCCACATAAACAGATAAATTGTGATTCTGTGGGGCTAGTGCTTGGCCATGAAGAAGGTGAGAAGAAAGGGCTATGGAAGAATGAATGAGGAAGTGACAATTCTGATGGGGCAGGGTGGTGGCCAGGGAAGGATTCACAGAGGAAGGGAGATCAGGGTTTTGCTAGGTGGAGGAGAAGGCAGATGAGCAGAGTATAGAGAAAGGCCTGGAGGTAGGGGAGGGATGGAAATGTCCAGGCAAGAGAAATTCAGTGTGACTAGTGTGTAGGTGCTCAGTGCAGAGTGGAGGCAACTGAGACTAGTTGGGCCAGGAGGGCGAAGGACCTTGTATTTCTGCCTAAGGAGCTTGGATTCTCTCCCGCAGGCCAGTTGTTCGCTACCTTTAGTGGATACAAGAATCACCTGGGGAGCTCATTAAAAGTGGGAATTCCTGGGTCTTCTCTCCAAGGAGATGGATGCAGTAGGCCTGGGGCTCAGCAAGTGACAGCTTAACGAGCTCCCCAGCTGATTCTAATGTGGTTGATCCACAGACCTCCCCCCGCCCCCAGTGCTATGGGCTATGAAAGGCTTTTAAGACCAGGAAGTGACATGACCTGATTTACTTTTTAGGGAATTAATTCTGCCAACCTTGTGGAAGATGGACTGACTTTACCGGCAGAGAAAATATATAGGAGGTTGCTGCAGGCATGAGAGATGACAAGGACTAAGGCTAAAGTGTTAGTGGGAATGAAGAAAAGGGCTGAATCTAAAAGACCCATCTGAGTGAGAACACACAGGGGACCCAGGTGAGTAGAGGACAGAGAAGAATGAAGGCTGGTTCCTTCGTGTCTAGCTTGGAAGAACGAGTGGTCAATAATGCCTATTTGGTAATGATTTGTTGAGTGAATGAATGAACAGAAGAATAAACAAACTTTGAACAAAAAGTAGGTGGGATAAGGGTAAGAAAGCAAAATTCCACTTTGGATGTGTGCATTGGAGGTCAGCACAAGAAATATTGCTCTAGTACTTATGAGGAAAGTTCATGCAGAGTAGGAGATACGGATTTGGACGTTGTCAGCAGAGTGATGGAGTTCTTGAAGCAATGGCAGGGTCTGAGAGTCTTACGCTCATCAGGAAGGTGTAAACCTGAAAGGAAAGCCAAGGATGTGAACCATTTGGGGTATTTAAGGGTCAAACAGGGGAAAACTAGTTGGTAGAGAGGGGAAAGTGGCCGAACAGAAGTTAGAGGATTGAGAGGAGGTATGTTTTGAAAGGTTTTAAAAATAAAAGCAAGAAAGAGTTTCATGAAGTATGTGTGCTGTGTGAGTGCTAGTGCAAGTGTGTGTGTGTTGGAGGGATATACTGGAAATACGCTGTCAGTCTGAATGTCAAATATGTTCTACCTAAACTCTTCTTTCTAATATAGTTTGCCAGTCAGTTTAGCTCTTTCTTAAAGTCATTCCTGAATCATGATAGAAAAATCAGGTCAATAGCATAAGGGAAGGTACTTGTCTTTCTATCAATATTTGCTATCGCTGAAGGGCAGTACTTATTTCAAATAAAAGCTGTGTCAGTGTATTTAGACATGAGGTAGGTGGGAACATATTAACTCTTGCCCTCCCATAGCATTTGTTTCTTTACAGTATTTAGCTTCGAATAAGCCCTGTCAGGAAGTCCTTCTTACCTGTTAATCTTTTACAGATTTTGAAGATATATTAAAATACTCCCACCATCAGATATGTGGGTGCTTATATCGTGCTATTATTTTTTGAAAATAATTATTTGAAAAAAATCTCTGGTAATGTGTTTGACAAAAACAGGAAGTTCATTTTAATTTTGATTTCTACCCCTGGCAAATACTTTTCATAAACGTTTGTTATTAGACATTTGCATTTGTATTGGACTTCTAAAAATGTAATTTCTGCTCTGGATTGCTGCCCATTTGTATTTTGAGGTCTTTGAGGTCTTTTGGATTGTTATTTGTATGTGCCTTATAAATTAAAGGCATTAATAACCCTCGTTAGAATCGTTTTTTCAAACAATGACATGCTGTGATACAGCGGTGGAAGGGAAGTGTTAACAACAGTCTTTAGACTCAGGCTGCGCATCAAATTTTGGCATTCTGAGTCTCACCAGGCAGGATGCCTGGTCTCTGGCTCTCACTCTTTTGTGTTCATTTCTGGAAAGTTCTCCAGCCAGGCCCAAGGAAGTTTTTCTTTATAGGACTGATGCTCCTTGAAAACAAACTAGAGGATGAACTTGTGGATCAGATCCACTATATGACTTAGCTTCCTTTCTTCTCTCCCAAATGCAGGCAGACATAATGGAAGGATTATGGCAGCTGGGCTATTGGGTTTCCTTGCCGCTGACTGCCTGGAGAGTTGTTCCGAAGGCCTGTCTGAAAGAAGGCATGCATATATTCATGTTTGTTGGATAAGCAGGATTCTAAGACCTTTTCTTCCGACTTCCTTCACAATTTTAAATTCAGCATGAGACGATCATTTAAAAAATATTAAATCTGAGCTCTATTGGGGAGGGGTGGCAAGTGAGACTACTATTTTTTTTTTTTTGGAGACAGAGTCTCACTCTGTTGCCCGGGGTAGAGTGCCATGTCATCAGCCTAGCTCACAGCAACCTCAAACTCCTGGGCTCAAGCAATCCTTCTGACTCAGCCTCCCAAGTAGCTGGGACTACAGGTATGTGCCACCATGCCCAGCTAATTTTTTCTATATATTTTTAGTTGTCCGATTGATTTCTTTCAATTTTAGTAGAGACGGGGTCTCACTCTTGCTCAGGCTGGTCTCGAACTCCTGAGCTCAAACAATCCGCCCGCCTTGGCCTCCCAGAGTGCTAGGATTACAGGTGTGAGCCACGACACTACTATTGATTATATCATTTCTCATATTTCCTTTTTAATAATTTATTTTTGGTGTTTTATTTTTATTGTATATTGACCTTGTTTATTGGTAAACATGATACATTCACTTATTTATAAATTTGATAAATTCAATTATTTATAGCTTGTCTTCTCTGAAAGAAGCTTTCTTAGTATTGGTGTTTCCTCTTCCTTAAATGGAAGAATTGATCAGTAAAACCAATTGGATCTGGAAATTCCTTTGGGGAAAGATTTTAAATGATAAATTCAGTTTCTTTAATAACTAAAGCACTATTCAGATTTTCTGATATTCCTGACTCAGTTTTGGTAAGTTTTGGTAAGTTTTGTTGTTTTTAGGAGTTCATCCATTTCATCTAGATCTCCAAATTTGTTGGCATAAAATTGTTCTAATATCTCATAAGTGACTCTTTGATGTTTGCAGCTCTGTAGTGAGGCCATTTTTACTCCTGTTATTTGTAATTTGCACCTGTTCACTTTCTTCTTGATTAGTTTTGCTAGAAGCGTATTCATTTTATTAGTCTTGAAGTGAAAATCACTGGGTGTCATGCTGTCTTCCCTAGGCCTCCTCTTTTTGGGAATTTTGGCTATTTTAGGTCCTGGCTGCCTTGGGTAGGCTCCCACCCCGCTCCATGAGATTGCCGGCTTCTCTGCGTCTTAGATCCACTCTCTGCCTTCCTTTTCAGCAATCTCATTGCCTGATGCCCCACACCAGGCAGTTATCTGATAACTTTAAAAGATGGTTTAACCCCATACCCTTTAGCCATCACCCTCCAATCCTCCCATCTCACCCTCCTCAGTCCTAGACAACCATTCATCTACTTTCTCTTTCTATAGATTTGCCTATTCTGGACATTTCATATAAATGGAATCGTAACGTGGTCTTTTGTGATTGGCTTCTTTCGCTTAGCATAATGTTTCAAGGTTTGTCCACATTGTAGCATGTATTGGTATTTCATTCTTCTTTATGCCTTGGCAAATTGTCATAATCCTTTCAAAGTTTGGATTAGCATTTAACATTTTATCCTTTGCACTTTCAATGTTGTGAAATATCTTTTGAGAGTTTCTTTAACTTGACAGTTTTGCCAGTGTCACTTTCTCTGGGATATCTTCATGCTTTTGTCATAGCCGCTTTCATTTTTAAAAGAGTTTTTAAATTTTAATCATTATTATTATTATTATTATTATTTTGGTAGAGACAAGGTCTCAGTATGTTGCCCAAGCTGGTCTCGAACTCCTGACCTCAAGCCATCCCCCCACCTCGGCCTCCCAAAGTGCTGGGATTACAGGTGTGAGCCACTGTGCCCAGCCTCAGTTTCATACATGAGGGCATCATAACTACCTTCCTTAACTAATTCTTAGAATCTGGTTTCAAATTTCATAGCTGCATACTTATTTTCACTAGCTACTTCATCAGATAGCTTAGCATTTATCATTCATGCTGACATGTGAAATGATGAAACCAGTCTTTACTGGCAATAAGAGCTTCTTTGGTGTCCTTGGAATTACTGTTTTCTTTCAGTGTGGCAACCAACTTTAACAGTTTGGGATGCAAGTTGAACTGATTGGGTGTTTTATTCTGTTTTGTTTTGTTTTTTCGAGACAGAGCCTCGCTCTGTAGCCCCAGGTACAGTGCAGTGGTGTCATCATATCTCACTGCAACCTCAAATTCCTGGGCTCAAGCAATCCTCCTGCCTCAGCCTCCCAAATAGGTGGGACTACAGGTGCAGGGTAATTTTTCTCTTTTTAGTAGAGACGGGTCTCGCCCTTGCTTAGGCTGGTCTTGAACTCCTGAGCTCAAGTGATCCTCCTGCCTCAGCCTCCCAGAGTGCTACGATACAGGCGTGAGCCACCACGCCCAACCTGGTGCATGCCCAACTTTTTTATTGCAATCTTCAAAATAGAAGTCAACATTCCATTTTGACCGTATGTGGCTTTCTGTTCCTACTGCAATTTAATCTAAAATATGTTGAAGAAACTTCACTTTGTTTATATTCATTGAATATAAACAGTATAGTTTATATAGTTTGTCTGTATAGTTTTTACCCTAGCTCCATGAAGGCCTAGTTCTTGTCCTATCTTTGCTTTGATGTTGCCATTTTAAAATCTTCTAATCACATCCTATTTCATTTCCAACATTATTACTTTTCATTTGTTTGCTGCACTTTGATCTTTGTTGTAAAATGTTACACGAGTTTATCACTGGGGACAAGGAGGCAACACAACTATATGCTGTCTGTGTCTGAACCAAATAACAGATGTGTGGTGACCAGTCACCGATAGACTTTGAAAGAAGTGATGCAATTGGTTACTGATCATGACGCCTGTCTGTTACTTGCATAGTGGTTTGTGGACTGAAGTTTAGCAGCAAAGTTTGTACTGTATGTGATTACTTACAGTTAATATACAGTGGTAACTGTAATCTGTAATGTTTTGTTGGGTGACTGGTATTATTTAACTAAACCATGGCAAGTAAAATTTGTACATATTGGAACTGTGAAAAGGGAAGGATGCCTGTAATCCATTTAAATGAATAACTTTAAACAAAGTAAAAATATCCAAATACACTCTCTCACTATAATTATCTACTTAATAATCCTGAGTCTCAAACTAACTCTGAATATTTTATTTGCATCACAGTCTTTTTAAACATTTTTATTCCAATATATTTAGGGAGTACAAGTGCAGTTTTGTTACATGGATATATTGTATAGTGGTGAGATCTGGGCTTTTAGCATACCCATCACCTGAATAGTGTACATTGTACCACATAGGTAATATTTCATCTCTTACCCTCTTTTTTTTTTTAACAGCTATCATAAATGGGATTGAGTTCATGGTTTGGTTCTCAGCTTTGTTGTTGTTGGTATATAGAAATGCTACTGATTTGTGTACATTGATTTTATAACCTGAGACTTTACTGAATTCATTTATCAAATCTAGGAATCTTTTGGAGGAGTCTTTAGGGTTGGTTTTGTAGATATAACATCATAGAGATAATTTGACTTCCCCCTTTCCAATTCAAATGCCCTTTATTTCTTTCTCTTGTCTGACTGCTCTGTCTAGGACTTCTGGTACTAAGCTGAATAGAATTTGTGATGGAGGGCATCCTTGCCTTGTTCTAGTCCTTAGGAGTAATAATTTAAACTTTTTTCTGTTCACTGTGATGTTGGCTGTGGGTTTGTCATATATGGTTCTTATTATTTTGAGGTATGTTCTTTCTATGTTTCTTGAGGATTTTTAACATGAAGGGATGCTGGATTTTATTGAATGCTTCTTCAGCACCCATCGAGGTGATCAAATTTTTTTTTTTTTTTTTTTTTTGGAGACAGAGTCTCACTGTGTTGCCCGGGCTAGAGTGCCGTGGTGTCAGCCTAGCTCACAGCAACCTCAAACTCCTGGGCTCGAGCAATCCTTCTGCCTCAGCCTCCCGAGTAGCTGGGACTACAGGCATGCACCACCATGCCCGGCTAATTTTTTCTATATATTTTTAGTTGTCCAGATAATTTCTTTCTATTTTTAGTAGAGACGGGGTCTTGCTCTTGCTCAGGCTGGTTTCAAACTCCTGAGCTCAAATGATCCGCCCGCCTCAGCCTCCCAGTGTGCTAGGATTACAGGCGTGAGCCACCGCGCCCGGCCAATCAAGTGTTTTAAATTCTGTTTATGTGCTGAATCACATTTATCAACTTCCATGTGTTGAACAATCCTTGCATCCCTGGGATGAAACCCCTTTGATCATGGTTAATTCTCTTTTTGGTGTGCTGTTGGATTTGGTTTGCTAGTATTTGTTGAGGATTTTTGCATTTATATTCATCAGGGATATTGGTCTGTAGTTTTCTATGTCTGTTGCTTTCTTTCCTAGCTTTGGTATCAGAGTGATACTGTCTTCACGAAATGAATTAGGGAGGATTCCCTCCTTCTCAACCTTTTGGAAAAATTTCAGAAGGGTTGGTATCAGTTCTTCTTTGCATATCTGATAGAATTTGGCTATGAATCTGTCTGGTTCTGGGCTTTTTTTTTCGTGGAAGTTTTTTTTATTACTGATTCAATCTCACTACTCATTATTGGTCTATTCAGATTTCTCTTCCTTCTTGATTCAAGTTTCAGAGGTTATATGTTTCCAGAAATTTATACATTTCCTCTAGTTTGTGGGCATAGAGATGTTCAGAGTAGTCTCAGATGTTCTTTTGTATTTCCGTGGTATTAGTTGTAATGTTTTCTTTTTCATTTCTGATTGAGTTTGTTTGATTTTTCTCTCTTCTTTGTTAATCTATGTATTGATCTATCCATTTTGTTTATCTTTTCAAAGAAAAAATGTTTTGTTTCATCTTTTGTATTTTTTTTTGTCCCAATTTCATTTAGTTCTGCTCTGATCTTTGTTATTTTTTTCTTCTGATAGCTTTGGGTTCAGTTCTTGTTTTTGTAGTTCCTTGAGGTGTAACATTAGGTTGTTAAGAAGAAAAATGTGTATTCTGCAGTAGTTGGGTAGAATGTTCTGTAAATGTCTGTTAGGTCCATTTGTCTGAGTCCAGTTTAAGTCTAGTGTTTCTTTGTTGATTTTCTGCCTTGCTGATCTGTCTAGTGTTATCAGAGGGGTTGTTGAAGTCCCCCACTATTTTGTATTGCTGTCTGTCTCTTTTATTAGGTCTAGTAGCATTTTCTTTATGAATCTGGGCACTCTGGTGTTGGGTACATAGGTACTGAGGATTGTTATATCTTTTTGTTGAATTGATCCCTTTGTCATTATATAATGACCTTCTTTGTCTTTTTTACTGTTGTTTATTTAAAGTCTTTTTATCTGATATAAGTATAGCTACTCCTACTTGCTTTTAAGTTTCTATTTTCATGGGATATTTTTTTCCACCCCTTTACCTTGAGTCTGCAAAAGTTGTTATTAGTTTTAGGAAAGTCTCTTGAAGGCAGCATATAGTTGGGTTCTGTTTTTTTTAATCCATTCTGCCAATCTATGTCTTTCAAATGGGACATTTAGTCCATTTTTGTTCAAAATTAATATTGATATGTGTGATTCTGTTCCTGTCATAATGTTAATTGTTACCTAATTGCTTTGTATTCTCAATTGTGAAATTGTTTTATAAAACTTGTGAATTTTATGGTTTTATGTGTTTTTATAATGGTAAGAATTAACCTTTTGTTTCCATGTTTAGAACTCTATTGAGCATTTCTTGTAGGTCCAGTCTAGTGGTGATGAATTTCCTTAGTGTTAGCTTGTCTGGAAATGACTTTATTTCCCCTTTAATTATGAAGCTTAGCTTATCAGGATACAAAATTCATGGCTGATAGTTCTTTTCTTTGAGAATATTGAAAATAGAATCCCAATATCTCCTGGATTGTAAGGTTTCTGCTGAAAAGTCTGCTGTTAGTCTTGCATCAGAGTCTTGAAACTATACTGTTAGGGCCTTTGAATTTAAAAATTATGGTAGTGGTTCCAATCCCTTGTGATTGTCTTTGCAAAATGAGGTCTCCTCCTTGCCTCCTACCTCTGCTAATGAGTCTTTGAGCAGCTCTTCCTCTGACATATACCATTTCCTCTCATGGACAGAACAGCAGAACCTTCTCTATTTCCCATCTTTTCTCTCCTTCTTTCTGTTCTTGTGATTTAGAACTGCTCTCCAGAAACACATGGCAGCCCACACTTGGCTTTACAGATCTTACCTTCTAACCAGGATGAAAGTTTTGCCTTGGCACCCACAGCATCAGCCAACTAGAGCCTGATTTTCTGATGAATCACTCATAAACACTGAAAGCACTATTTTCCCGGAAAGCACTATTTTTCCCAAGGAAGGCCTCATAGTGGTTGTTACAACTTCTCTTTCAAACCTCAGGCCAACCTGTTTTTTATTTTCCTTTAAGAATCCAAGTTTCAAAAACTCTTCTGTAGTATTTAACATGGGCTTCAAAGGCTCACAAAGAAAAAAGATTCCTGAAGAGGCTCTGTTTCTCTTTATTCTTTGGAACCTTTGATACATTTTCAATGTAACAAAATAGGTTTTAAATGGAGCCAGAGAGACTCATGTGATTCTTTTGAAACTCCAAGCACTTAAAACATAACTAGGCACATAGAAAGCATTTAACAAATGCTTGCCACTTTATTGATTGAAATTACAAGCTGCAGGCATGCTTTGATTTACATGTAAATTTATTTATGAAAATGGTTTTTTTTGGGGGGTGGGAGGGCCATGTGCTATTGGATTGGGAGGAGGAGAAGAAAACTTGCTCTGAAAAGATTCCTATTGTGGATCCTTTTAGCAGAGTGACACATCCAGACATCTTTTTGATGACATTTTTGACAATAGGTCATTTGCAGGCAAAATATCTCCTGTTTAAATCTATATTTTAAATGTTTTCTTTAAACTTGATAGCTATCTATTGGTGGAAAACTTTTGCAGTCCAAACAGAGGATTAATATTTGAAAAGATAAGGCAATAAGACTTGCAGAAAGGTATCTCTTGAGCATCCTTGCAACCTACCTGTTCTCTGGAGGGGAAAAGCATGAAACCTAATGGCAATTTCTTCTGGAGGTGTGCTTATGGCCATGCTGTCAAGTCCTCCAGCTAGCTGGAAGTCAGGGCTACTGTCCTTTTCATTTTATCTCCCCACGATACCTTTGCTGTGCTATGAATTCAGTAGACACCTAATAAGTGTGTAGTGACGGTAGATCCCTCCCTTCTGCTGATATTTTTGAGCAACCTAAGGGTTGTTTGAAGGTTGAGATAAATCCACGGAATAGTCTTCTTTTTGTTTCCTGAGCCTCTGGCAGAGAAGGGGACTGTGTGTACAGTACGCATAATGTTTATGAAGTGATTAAATCACACTTTCTTTAACATTTTGTAAGATCCCCTCTGGGAGAATCAAAAGTCAATTACAAAATTAGTTCAGGTCCCAACAAGAAGGATCTGAGAGCTCATGGTGTCATGTCACCAAACTGAGACCAAGTCTTTACGCAAAGCAGGAACTCAACACACACATGCTAAATTGAATGCTCTCACCCCCAAACAGGCTTGAGAAAGAAAGATCCTTGGCATCCTATCCTAAGAAACAGAAAGTAATCCTGCTAATAACATATATATAGGATTAGTACCCTTTACCAGAGACTGCACTCACCCAGGGATGGCAAGGAAAGACCAGTGTTGTGGTAGGTTCTGATTTAATTCCATTTGCAGTCAGAGGGCCTTTATTCATTTTAAGATTAAAAGAAATTTGTATGAGGAGCGTCATGAAGATTGTGCTTACTTTTAATTTGGTAAATGTCATTTCTATTCAGCTGTTGAAATTAAATTTTGAATCTGTGTTAACCGTGAGAAATATTCAAAAATGTTTCATATAAGGTGAGAAGAAGAGCCAAAGCTTGTCGCTATGGCAGGCCAACAGTCTCTGATTTGAGGCAAAAAATGTGATTCCTTTGGAAGTCTCTTCTAACACTCCAGTATGTTTTCTTGATTCCCTTCGGTGAATCAAATAATTTTGAGGGTGTAGATGGGCTGAGCCATTGGAGCATTTAAAAATAGTAACTATACTTTGGGTATCCAGCTCATCGTTACTGTGATCCTGCTTGAGAATGAAAGACGGAAAAGGATCTTTTTTTTAAAAAGGTGAATTCTATCCAGTTGCATTAGTTCCTGAGACTGGGGAGCTAAATAACCCATTTTCAGAGCTTTTCAGAGTGATTACAGGACATTTGTTGCAGAGCAGCTTTGACCAGTAATCATTTTTTCCCCCACTTGCTTTTGGCTCTGCACTTTCTTGTCATTATAATTGATGCTTTCTCACCTGTGTCTATTATTAATAAAACAGCTTCTTTCTTTTGTGAAGGGGAAAGGTGGATTCCTGACGATGGACAAATATTCATTCACACTCTGTCCGCTGCTGGCAAAGTGACCCAGCAAAACTAGACGTCCAAGGTATGAGGCATTTGTGCTATCTGTGTCAATGTACAGACACACAACTGTCAGCCATCACCACACGGGAAATGAACTCTTTAATGAAATAATGTCTTATGCCTACGTGTAACTAACCCCTAATGGAGCAATTGTTATGATCAGAATACAAATAATTCTGAGTGGGACTAGTGCATTAACTCCATATGTGAAATCCATCCACTGTTACTCAGAGACAATCTAGTAGAGGAAAGAGTTGAAGTCAAAAGGGTACAAAGTGCCGCAGGAGGTCATTGATGTGGTCAGTTTTATAAAAACCAGGATTTTAGCAGTAGAGTCATCCCAATCTTTATACAAAGAAAAGAATTGACCATGAAAACTCACGTTTTGAATTACGAGAAGTTTTTTGGTCATGTGGCAAAAGAATGATCTTTCTTAAAGATGAGTTACATGTTTTTCTTTTTTAAGAAGATAAATCGTACAATTTCCCTGAATTTTTCTGTGATACTAAAAAAAAAAAAAACTATTAAAAAATAAGTTTATGCTGAGAATCAGTTAGAGAGCAGTGACTCCAAGAAGTTGCACATGTGGTGGGGCCCAGCGCAGGAGGTGGGCCTGACAGTAAGTTGTTGGGTATAGCTCCTGACTGATTAAAAAAAAAAAAAAAAGAAAAGAAAAAAAAAAGTTGCACATCTGCAGGCTGGTGGATGTGGGCTGACCAGGAAGAAGTTGAGCATTTCCGGAAGTCTTTCCTGTTATCACCTTTTTCTCATTTGGAGATCCTGCAAGTGTTGTTATTGTCAATTTGGGAGCTTCACTGATGTCAGTGTGCAGTGGGTTAAATAGTGGCACCACCCCCAAAAGATGTTTCTACCCCAAACCTGTGAATGTGTCATTTGGAAAATGGGCCTTTGCAGATTTAATTAAGTTAAAGATCTCAGGATGAGATCATCCTGGATTTACCAAATAATTCCTAAGTCAAATGACATGTGGCCTCATAAGAGACAGAAGAGAAGACAGAACACAGAGGAGAAGGTCATTTGAAGGACAGAGGCGAAGATTGGAGGCATCTACAAGCTAAGGAATGCCAAGGATTACCAATAGCCACCACACTCTAGGAGAGAGGCATTTAGCAGATTTGTCCCTCAGAGCCCCCAGCAGGAGCCATCCCTGCAAACACCTTGATTTCATGAACTTCTGGCCTCTAAAACCATGAGAGAATAAACTTCTGTTCTAAGCCATCAAAAAAAAAAAAAAAAAAAAACAACTTATTCTGTTTCTTCAAGGTAATGATGATGTTTTGTCAGTGAGAGAGAAAGTACTGTATCTGCTTTTCAAAAGAACTCTTGCTATGGAAAGAACATCTTGAAAATGGATGTTTGGCAGTATCTCTATCATTATATGATTTTGTTGTTGAAAATGATGTCTCCCCCATAAAAATCTTGATAGTTCTGCACCTTAAAAAACAGAATTTTCTAACTGGTATAAAAATTTCCAAAAAAGAAAGTCAGTGGGTTTGATAGTTTATGAGAACTGACTGACATGAGAAAGTAGAAATTTATGAACCTAAAGTCAACAGAAGTCTTTGCATAGTTAGTGGTTGGGATTAAAAAATCATAATGTTGAAAACCTGGCCAACAATGTATCTTTTATTCCATTTGGACCTATTTGTCATTATGAGAGTTAAGTTTTTAGCTGTGCAGTCATTAAAACCAACTATTGGAACAAATGAATTTTGCATCATAGAATTGAATAAAGTCTTTTAAAACAATGAATAATAAAAAAATAAAATATTTTATTTATGATTTTTATTATAAAGAATAAACAGGGTTTATTCTGGTCAGAAACTTAAAATGTTGAAAATGTTTTCACTTATCTCCTAAATTTTAAAAAAAATTTAAAGATTATATTCATATAATTTATATATATAATTATGAATATAATTTATAAATAAAAACATATCTATATAACTTTTTTACAGATAAGCATATATAATAAAAAATTCAGAGATCAATATATATAAATAAGAAACTGTGTCTCAATCCCAATTTTCCTGGGAAAGAGAAAAATGATTGTTTAGTTGGATCAGGTGTCCCCCTCTGATCTAATCAGCTGGGGCCTAGGGGGAAGGGTTGCACAATACAGGTATCCTCAATATTTGAGTGTTCATTATCCCAGTCCCAACAATTACATGGTTTCATAGGGAAGCAAAATTTATCATCACATGAAAATTATCACTCATCAACTTGTAAAATTTGTCTTCTCTCGAGTATCCCCCCTGTGTAATGCTAGCACCTGCCTCTCTTCACCTATCAACATATTTTTCTAGTGAACTTCACTGATGGATGTTGTAACATCGGATAATACAAATGCAAAGTCAACATAAATAGGTTGTAAAGGGAATTGTCTGTCTTGCAAACATTTCATGAAGGTGAAGAAAATGATGTTGTCGGAGTATTGCTCAAATTATACACAAACGAGGCTTGGGAAAGTCAGGTAAGTTAACAACTGTAGAAGAGAAAACCAGTAAGGATTATGACATGCGAGTCTTCAAAGCAAATGATTGGAATGCTGAAGGATATTGATACTGGTAAATTAGTAATCCCTTGACTATTTTAGCAGAAGGGACATTCTTTATGATCATACTGCAGAAATCAAGTGTGAAGCGAAGGATATTTTATGATACCATCATGCCCTCTTTGCTTCCTCTTTGTTGGAAAAGTTATGCTCTCCCCCAACATAAATATTTGCATTGTTCAAAGGTTTAATACATGGTTGTGCCAATTATAACCTAACTAAAAAAGATGAAACAAACGTATTTTTTTAAATTTTAATTTCATTTGCTGCAGATAGAGTCCTAATCAGATGTTTTTCCTCAGCTATTTACTATGGGATTTTGTTCCCTATTTGACGATCTGATGCTGGGCTTACAAAGGAGAATGTCACCAGCGATACATGCACCCAGGCCTTGGCACCTACTTTGACTAATCCCTGGTCATTTGCCTCTTTAAACCAGATCCGCCTTGAACCCTAATCCTTCAGAGTCTCTCAGGTATCTGGTTTGCTGATGTGAAAAATTAATTTGAGTCAAGATGTGTGTGAAAGACAATATCCCAAAAGGTTACTCTTTCCTGCAAATGCCTTTGTTTGAGCAGCAGCCCTCAGTGCCTAAAACCAAGAGGTGAAATGGGAGAGGTTTGCGGATTTTGGGGGATTTTTAGGAGCAGGGGGGCCTTTTCTGCCACCTGCCAGTCGTATGTGCCCTATGATTTTTGCAGAAGGCCAACTCTACTATCAGTTTATCTCTGCACCATCATCTCTAATAGGATTGTGTGTTCCCTGGGTGGGATCTTTGGACACTCATCCACAAATGGACATTTTGGATTTAATCATCCCACAGAGTAGGAATGGCAGATACATTTCATCTCAAATTCCAGCTCTGACTGCCTGGGGAACTGTAATGAGAACATTTCTGGGACCACACCTGGTTCAGCAGGAAAGATTATATTGATCGATTACTGATGTCTGTCAGGGTCACTGGAAGTGGGGTAGTAGCATGCATGTCACATTCTTGCTGTCTTTGTCCTAGATTGTGCCGTGCAGTGACTATTTCTGCAGCACATCAGGGAAGTCATTTGTTTCCATTTAGCTCTGGAGTGTTCACCAAGACTCAGGGATTATTATTGCATTCTCGGGACCCCCAGCAGGTACCAGGATGCACCTATGTATATGACTATGACTGTGCAAACAAGACTAGCAGCACCAACACAGTGTACACAGAATGGCACATTATTCCTACTGATTCAGCTAAATACTATTGACTTCATTATAGGGCTTTTATTAGGGAGCACCAAGGTATGAAATTGTCAAGCACCATGCTTTAGATACAAAGAATATTTCAGATTTGGTCATTCATTCTTTAAAACATGCCCAGAGCAGACATTTCTATACAGCTCAAGCTTAGGGAAGATATTATCATTTTTTCCCTGTCACTTCCAACACTATGTGCTTTTATACTTTCTGTACTGTCAAAAAAACTTGAGCAGCTTTCATTTAGGAGCTTCAGGGACAATTCTGTTAGGAAAAAAATCCCAGGGGGAAACAGTTAGGGCTAAAGACCCTTATTTTAGCCAATACACACAAGAACATTAGGAAGTAAAGCTGTTTGCTGTGGTTTATTGGACTCTAGTTAACTTCACCCCTGAGCCCCACAGTCCCTGTAGGAAGGAGGTGTACCTCATCAATTCATCATCTTTAAAAAGCCTGTCTCCTCCTGGAATGGTCTTAGAGCACTGTTGTGGTTAAATGATACTGTCCAGTTTTCAAAAGTAACTTCCAAAGATCTCAGCCATTTAGTTGCTTTTCTTGAGCTCTGCAAGGGTTCAGCAATACATCTTTAACTCCCCTTTTCTCTTCCATCCATTTCCCTCACGCTGAAGCTGCTCCCCCATCTCCCTTACCCCAGCCTCCCTCCAACAAAATCCTCCATGGCCCCACCGGCTCTAACTCCTATGCCTCTCACCCTTTTCCCCAGTCCTGTTCCTTTGCATTACCAGGTCCCAAAGGGCTTATTTAGCAAAGCAGGGCCATCCATGGCTGGTGGTGGGGTGAGGAGGTTTGAGATGGGATTCTCTTAAGCATGAGAGGGGGAGAAAGGCGGGGAACTAACATACATGAACTGTTTCTCTTTTATCATGTACATATCATGTACCTCCCTTAAAGATTCACTTTCAGGTTGTCATATCCTGGATTGTGCAGCAGTCACTGGGAGAAGGAGGATTGGATGGCAGCTGTCACACTGAGGGCTCTGCAAGGTCTCCTCCACCCTCCACCTGGGTCTGCCTTTGGGGTGCTGTTGCTTCTGGTGGTGTCTGTCGGGGTGGAGAGCTGTTGCTCTGGGTCCCTGCCAATCTGCTCCTGGGATAGGTTTGTCATGGTCTCTTTCCACAGGCATCAGATGTCCTCTCTAGATGGCACCTTTTGGGATGGCTATCTTTCTCTTCCTCTCCTCTAATTCCCTCTTCTGGAATGGGTCTTGAGTTCACACATTCAGTTGGTAATTTAGGCCCAAAGTCTATTTTAGTACAGTGTGAGGCAAGGGGAGTACCAGTACACACAGGGGAGTAAACTGCAGCTCCTCAGCCTCACTAGTGAGTCCGTCATGTCTCCAGCCCTTGCTTCGTTTTACCCCCAGAGCCCTCTTTGAGCCCAAGTCCAGCCTCTAGGTTGGATTTTAACGTTTTCTCCACCAACTCCATCCACAGCTTCTTGATTGAGTCTTCCTTCTATTAGTTTTCTCTTCTCAGGGGGATTTCTCTTTGCTTGCTGCCCCTTGATCCTAAAACTTTTCTTTCTTTCTCTTTGAAAACAAATCATTTCCTTATTGCACATGGAAGTCAAAGATACACGCTGTCTGTAGAAATTAGGAAAATAGAAAAAAAGCACAAAGAAAAACCATCCACAATTTTCCACAGTCCTAGAAATAACCACAATTAAAGTTTGGTAAATTGCCTTCACTTTTACATAACTGAAAATATGCTGTATATTTAGATTTGTATTCTGATTTCCCCTGTTTTTTCTTCTGAGCTAGTCTGTACCAACTCTTAGCAAAGTCATGAGGCTGTTACTGCCTTGTTGTGTGTGTGTGTGTGTGTGTGTGTGTGTGTGTGTGTGTGTTGGCACGCTCACTCTCTGTCTCTCTCTCTCCGTCTCAGGATCAGGTATTAAACCCCTGAAACCTGATTCGCACACTACATTTTGGCTTCCTTTCGTTAGACAGTTGCTTTTCCCTTACCTGTTCTATCCCCATTTCTCAGCCTTTATAGATATACATGGTTTCTGGTTGATTAAAGGAATTATTATATGATATCTAAAGCCTGACTTTAAACTGGGTAGGAGGTAACACTCAACACACAATTGCCTTATTGGTCCACTTCCTGTGGTATTCGCAACCCTAGTTTCTATACTTCCACAGCCTTAGCTCAATTGCTTACTCCTGAGAGTCTTCAGCCTCCATAAATTGCTAGGAAACAAGGTCTGAGCACCCAAAGAGTTTCCTGTTATTCTTTTGTACAATGACAGTAAGGAGATTTGATAAAAGCTGAATGAATTTTTAGTCTAGGATGTTCTGTTCTGAAGCTATAATTGCTGTTTTTCCTTTAACTCTAGAAGTAATCTTGCCAAACAAAAGGAACTTTTGTCTTCATATGTGTATTATTATTTTATCAAAAATTTCTCCTTTGTATGTGTGATTTAAAAAAGGGTTTCTGCATCATTGAAGGTGATTTTATTTTGTCTTGGGATTGGTTTTATATGGCTGTCAGAGGAGGAAGATTCACTTTAAAGGTGGACCTTCCGGGATGCATTTACTCCACAAATTGAGGCACATCTGACTGCAGTAAATAGAAGACCATAAAATACCCAATTTAAAAATAATTTTAAAATTGAAAAATGTGGAATCAACTCTTGGTTTTTAAAGTGTATTGCCTGAATGATGTATACTTGATCTTTAAAATTTAATACCACTGAGGGTAGCACAAGAGAATAAGAACGAAATGGTATTTTGGAGGGATGGATTTAGGTTAGATATCATAAGCTTTGAAAGACTGAGACACCAGCATCCATGGTCATAGCTGGGAGAAGACTTATCTTGGGATCTGTAATAAGAGAGCAATGTCTCCTTGCAGTACCCTTCAAAGAATCAACCCCATGATTCAGGAATGCTTCTTTTTAATCAGTCATATGCCCTGCAGGTGACTGTGAATCTTGGTTTTGAGTACTTTAATCTGGATGAGAGATGATGTTATAAGATTAACAGGAAATAAATACAGTTTCCTGAGCTACATTTTTCTTGCCATCATGTATTCTCCAAAGAGGTAAATTACTCCTCCTTATTCCAGTGGAAAGATCAAGTTCAGTGTTTAGTACACTGGATAGCTACAGGGTATTTATCATCTATTTTTTTTTCTTTTGCTCTAGAGCTGCAACTTGAAGTGACTGATGGATCTATGCTGGAGGTGCCTATAGATCATGGGGTTCCCACAGCAAAAATGTGTGAACTAGAGAGAGAATCAGATAGAAGGGATGGAATGAACCTTGGCTTTACTGATTCCTTGTTTTATTCCTATTCCAGGAGGTGTTGGTCCACACGGTGTGATTTCACTTATCACCCATATCAGAATCAGAAAGATGCAAGCTGCTCTGGAAGTCAAAACCACTGAACTACCAGCAGGGGGAAGGACGCAGGACAGAAAGTGACTCTAAGTGCTGTGAGGGCAGGGCCCATGTGGGCCTTGTTCCTTGCTATACCCTCAGTGTCTGGCACAATTCCTGCATAGCACAGGCACCCAGTAAGTACTATTGAATTTCTAAAGGTGGTTTATTGCTCCATGGCCACACTTGTCCCATTCCTCAAAGGTCTTGGCTGAGTCTCTACATAGAAGCTCTAGAGATCTCTGCATTAGAGCATACGGAGTTTTTGTCTGGATGACCAGAGGCAAAGCTCCGCAGCCCTGGCTGTGTTCTGGAGCCGAGGCTGGCTTTGGGAGAACAGACAAGGGAAGTCTGCAGATAGCATCAGGGAAGTTGGGGTCTAGAACCAAACTAATTTGAACATCAATCTGAAGGGTCTGAACAGAGAGGCAAACTCAGATTTGAGGCACAGAGGTGGAACAAGTGGTCTTGGAAGATGGGGCAGGAGGTAGCCCTAGACATATTCCTGAAGTGCTGGATGGAGATAGGGGCTTTTATGAAGCGAATTCATCCTCGCTCAGGATGCTGAGCCTCTGAGAACACAGAGTACCTTTGGGTAGAAGCTTTTTCTGCATACTTTTTTTTTTTTTTGAGACAGTGTCTCATTCTGTTGCCTGGGCCAGAGTGCAGTAGCATCATCATAGCTCACTGCAACTTCAAACACCTGGGCTCAATCAATTCTCCCGCCTCAGCCCCTTGAGTAGCTGGGACTATAGGTGTGCACCACCACGTGCAGCTAAATTTTCTATTTTTTGTAGAGAGGGCGTCTCGCTATGTTGCTCAGGCTGATCTCGAGCTCCTGCCCTCGAGTGATCCTCCTGCCTTGGCCTCCCAATGTGCCAGAATTACAGGTGTGAGCCACTGTGCCCAGCCTGCACACATCTTCCAGATGCAGGGCCTCATGTCCCCTACCCAAACCTTCGCAAGAGCTTGCTTTATTTCCTGCCTCAGGCAGAGGAACTCAGAAAATTCTCCTAGAACCCAAATAAGATTCAGGCTTTCATTTTTCCAGCAGGGAAGCAAGTTCTAGAATTGGCTGTGGCTTTAGCAGAGACCATCGATATTGTTGCCTCAATAATGGCTCTCCAGGACTCCCTGAAGGCCTGGGATTGAAGCCGAGTCATAGGCTCAGCCTTCTAGGAAGTAGGTTTGTCACCAGCCCTCGGAATTCACAAACTGATCCCCTCACAGCTTTTCCCTTGGTGACTTCTCAAAAGCTACTAATGGTGAAGACTTTGTGCCAGATGCTTTCACCTTAGGCCCTATGAAGCATTCACAGAACCACTGAGCCTTTAAAGAATTGCCCATTTTTGATACCAAGTGTATCAACTGAATACAAGAAGTTTAACAGAATTAACGAAAATTTGTGTCTAGATACCAGATGGTTTTTAACCTACAATATTTTTGGGATCCTGCCATGTACCCCAAGGCTCCTGGGGGCAATTAAAACTATGCCCGTGGCAAGGTGGCCAACTTCAGTGGCTCTTTTGCCAGAGTTTGAATTTTTCTAAAAATTATTATTTTTTTTTATTTCAGAGTATTATGGGGGTACAAATTTTTTTTTTTTTTTTTTTTTTTTTGAGACAGAGTCTCACTCTCTTGCCTGGGGCGAGTGCCGTGGCATCAGCCCAGCTCACAGCAACCTCAAACTCCTGGGCTCAAGCGATCCTACTGCCTCAGCCTCCCAAGTAGCTGGGACTATAGGCATGAGCCACCATGCCCGGCTAATTTTTTCTATATATATTTTTAGCTGTCCAATTAATTTCTTTCTATTTTTGGTAGAGACGGGGTCTCGCTCTTGCTCAGGCTGGTTTCGAACTCCTGAGCTCAGAACGATCCGCCCGCCTCGGCCTCCCAGAGTGCTAGGATTACAAGCGTGAGCCACCGTGCCCGGCCCAAATATTTTGATTACATAAATTGCCTTTGCACCGCCCAACAAGCATGCCCATCCACCAGATAGCACATACTGCATCCGTTAGGTATGGATTTACTCATCCCCTTCTCCTCCCCGATCCAACCAGCCTGACACCCTGTGAATGTTATTTACCATATGCGTACATTAGTGTTGATCAATTAGTACCATTTAATGAGTACATATGGTGATTGTTTTTCCATTCTTGTGATACACCACTGAGAAGAATGGGCTCCAGCTCCATCCAGGATAATACAATAAGTAGTTTATCATTTTTTTTAATGGCTGAATAGAACTCCATGGTATACATATACCACATTTTGTTAATCCACTCATGTATTGATGAGCACTTGGGTTGTTTCCATATCTTTGCAATTGTGAATTGTGCTACTATAAACATTCAGGTGCAGGTGTCCTTTTTATAGAATGTGGTTTTTTTTACTTTGAGTAAAGACCCAGTAGTGGGATTGCTGGATCAAATTGTAGTTCTACTTTTACTTCTTTGAGGTATTTCCATATGACTTTCCATAGAGGTTGTACTAGTTTTCAGTCTCACCAGCATTGAATGAGTGTTCCTATCTGTCTGCATCCACACCAACATTTGTTGTTTTGGGACTTTTTGATAAAAGCCATTCTCACTGGAGTTAAGTGATATCTCATTGTGGTTTTGATTTGCATTTTCCTGATGATTAGAGATGTTGAGCATTTTTTCATATGTTTCTTGGCTATTAGTCTATCTTCTTTTGAAAAGTTTCTGTTCATGTCCTTTGCCCACTTTTTAATGGGGTTGTTTGATTTTTTCTTGCTGATTTTCCTGAGTCCTATATATTAATAGATTCTAGTTATCAGCCCTTTATCAGGTGTATAGCATGCAAATATTTTCTCCCATTCTGTAGGTTGTCTATTCGCTCCAGTGTTACTTTCTTTGGCTATGCAGAAGCTTTTTAATTTGATCAGTTCCTATTTATTTATTTTTGTTGTTGCTGTGATTGCCTTTGGGGTCTTCTTCATAAATCTTTGCCCAGGCCAATGTCTGTAATAGTTTTTCCAGCATTTTCTTCTAGAATTCTTATGATTTCATGCCTTAAGTCTGTTATCCATGATGAGTTGATTTTTGTGAGAGGTGAGAGGTGCTGATCCTGTTTCAGTCTTCTACATATTTTTCCAGCACCATTTATTGAATAGGTATTCTTTCCTCCACTGTATGTTTTTGTCTGCTTTGTCAAAGATCAGATGGCTATATGAGGATGGTTTTATATCTGGGTTCACAGTCCTGTTCCATTGGTCTATGTCTCTGTTCTTGTGCCAGTACCATGCTGTTTTAATTACTATAGGCTTGTAGCATACCTTGAAATCTGGTAAATTGATGCCTCCCAATTTCTTCTTTTTGCTTAAGGTTGCTTTAGCTATATAGGGTCTTCTCTGGCTCCATATGAAGCATAGAACTATTTTTTCTAGATCTGCAAAAAATGATGTTGGTATTTAAATAGGAATTGCATTGAATCCATAGATCACTTTGGGTAATATAGACATTTTAACAATGTTTATTCTGCCAATCCATGAGCATGTTATGGTTTTCCATCTGTCTATATCCTCTGCTATTTCCTTCCTCAGTGTTTCATAGTTCTCCCTATAGAGGTCTTTCAGCTCCTTAGTTAAATGTATTCCTAGGTATTTTATTTTCTTTGTTGTTATTGTGAAAGATATTGAGTCTTTGATTCGGTTCTCAGTTTGACTGTTGTTGGCATATATGAAGGCTACTGATTCAAGTACATTGATTTTGTAACCTGAAACTTTATGCAACACAGGTGCACCCAGATTCATAAAGCAAATCCTACTTGATCTAAACAAAATGATAAATAGCAACACTGTAACAGCTGGGGACTTCAACACCCCTTTGACAGAACAGGACAGATCCTTCAAACAGAAACTAAACAAAGAAACAATGGACTTAAACAGAAGTCTAGAACAAATGGGCCTAACAGACATTTACAGAACATTCTACCCTAAAACCACTGAATATACATTCTTCTCATCAGCTCATGGTATGTTCTCTAAGACTGACCACATTGTAGGCCACAAAACATGTATTAACAAATTAAAAAAAAATAGAAATTATACCATACGTCTCCGAGTTTGAGTTTTTTAAGAGCATCTCCTCATCACATCTGGAAGTGATCAGGTTTTACTGGTGTGGAGAGAGGAAGCTTCTGGCACATTGCAGGCCATGGCAGTGGCATTGTAGCAGGGCCAAAGTGCTCTCCAGCAATTTCATTGTCTCCCAAACAAATGGGGCTTGATATACTGGTCAAACTCAGCAGCTAGAAGAAACTACATAAACTGTGGAGTGGTAGGGAACAATTTTATTATAAGGTATCTCAGCTTGCATGGAGAAATTTAGGCTATGGAAGACTCAGGACCATTTTGAGCTTTCTATAGACTCTTCAGGAGGCTTCATCACTTAGAGCAAACATATTAGAATGCACCTACATCTCGAATTAAATGTAAAGTTTTCCATAAAAATGTTGAAGGGATTTTTATAGTTTTACCTTTGAAATTATTTGCCTATGAATGATTATTCAATTTATAATTGGCTTTGTGTCCTAATCAATTGTTCTGCCTACTCAGGAACTCCTGCAGGACAAAAGAATCTGCTCTACAAATGTTTTCATCTGTAATGAATATTTTTATGAATAATAACTTTAACAATGAAGTTGACATAATGTTATATTTTCAGGAGTTAATTAAATGGCTATTATAATAATTTCAATTGTGCTGCCTCTAGCTTAGAGCCAATTCATTTCTTTTTTTCCATATGCCCCTGGAAACCTGGTGGGCCCCAGGCCTCTTGTGCCTAACAAATAAAATAGCTCTGAGGGAGTCTGACTCTGATGTGTAGTGCAGGAATAAAAGATTTAAAGGTTACAGGATTGTTGTTTCCAGACATTCGAAGGTCTGTATGTCAGAGAGGGATAAGACCAATTCTGTGGTCCTCCATGGGACTGGAGCAGTTAGCTCTCCAGAGCAACACATCAAAGAGGCTGTCGTGGGAAGTATGTGACCTGGAAGTGTTCAGTGGGAGCTGAAAGGGTCTTCTGTAGAGGCTGGGAAATTGGAGAGGGCCAAGGATTGAGAGTCAGAAGATCAGAGTTCAAGTCCTTGTACTAATCATTACCTGTGTGACTTTGACCAAGCCACTCACTCTCTTTACATTTCCCTTTCTTCATCTATAAAATGGAGATCTGTCCCAACTTCACTTATCACACAGGGTTGCTGAAGATCTAGGCAGGACCATTTCAAACTCTTAGTCAAGTTGGTAGTTCTATGCAAATGTTAGAGTTATATCTCTAATTCTAAAGATAGTAATGGGGCACCTAATAGTAACAGGATAAGAGGAAATCTGCAAAATGAGTCATTTAAAATTCATTAGTGCTACTGACAATAATCTTCCACAACATAAATGACTTCTAATAAAAGTATAAGGAAAACTTAAAACATATTGGAGAACACAATGCTGTCTACATTTTACCAAGTTAAGACTCTAAAAATACAAAATAATATGGCCTTTGAGCTATAGAAATAAAAGACTAGAATTAACGGGGTTAGAGCTGAAAGGGATGTCGGGCAGAGTCCCAAACTCTTGTATTATACTTAGGAAAATAACATGTCAAGTAAATGAGTGACTCACAAAATGATTTCTATTTATTTATACTCTACCTTGTTTCCTAAAGTAATTCAAGAGGATTGCAAGAATAGATACAATGAAAGAGGAAAATCTAAAATAAAAATGAAGTGATGATCATGGAAAATAAGTTAAAACGTAATGGCCAAGTAAAAGAGAGAAGTAGATTTACAGTGACAATATGTAGGGTATAATATTTCTATAGAGTTATTAAAAATGAACAATAAATTTGACTGTGAGCTTCCTGGTAGCCAAAGCAAAATTGGAAACCAAGCTAGTGATAGAACTAGCATCAAAACCCAGTCATAGTCCAGTTTACTTTTTGCTCCATTTAAAAAATCGCTTTTTATTAAATCTACTTCTTCTGATCTTAAAAATATTGTTTGGTATGGTGTTCTTTTTCTTTCTGTCCATTGGCTCTATCTGTGGGGATGGCCTTTTTGAGGGGAGTGAGAGCTGCTCCATGTACCCAGTTGACTTCAGGGAACGTCCAGATAAATGCCTGGGTGAAGATTGCAGTTCCAATCTGCTTGATCTCTATGGCCTTCGCCTTAACCATTCTGCTAAGATTTAATCAACATCCAAATTTTCCTTAGCTATTTGCTCCTTACGTTTATTATCCTCTGCTAGAATCTGACATCTTGTCAGAATTCCCTGTTGTCAAGAGTCTTTGAAACTATGTAATCCATCCCCATTACTTTACAAAAGAGGAAACTGTGGGTTGGTGACTTGTTAAGTGATTTACCCAAGGCCACACAGCAGCAGCTGAGTGCCCATGTATGTCTCATTAATTCTCACAACAAACCCCAATAAATAAATATTATTATCCCTTTTTACAGATGAGGAAAATGAGGCACGAAATAGTAAGTGCTTTGCCCAAGTTCACAAGAAGAGTAGGTGAAGGAGCTTGAGTTTGAATTCAGTTCTGTCTAGCTCCAAAGTCCATTTCTTTGGGCAACCTCTACACCCAGCATTGCCTTTTGGTAAGATGGTTACAGAGGTTGGATTGAATTCAGTTCTCTGGACTCTGAGTCCAGTGTTCTTCCCACTACACTTTAGCTCTGATCAGAGAAGACTGTTTCAGGCTCTAATTCCCCTCGGGCTGGAGAGGTGAGCAGAACGAGTCCTGGATTTGGGAAGGTCAGCACTGAACTTGATCATTGCTGTTTGTTCTGCCTTTTGGGGATTGTTTTTCTGGCCAATGGAGTCAGGATCTATAGACATTTCTGGCTTTTTCAAATGGATTCTTTGGTTGACCTGAAGCAAATGGTTTAAATCCAGGGTTCTCAGCAATGCTATCAAGATGCACTTGTGTGGGGCAGTGAGTTGTGAGGTGCCAGTAATTAATAATGGTTAAAGTAATCAGGACTGGTGCACCTGGGGATTTCGGAATTGACAGCTGGGACTTCTCTGCCTCTCTGAGAGCCTCGGTGAAGGAAACGGGCATACAGTACACCCAGTTGTAGCTAAACGGCCTCGATTTTCTCTCTGCCTCAGGCAGGAAACTTTAACAAGCATTTCCTGCCACACTGTGTGTAGAGCTCTGTACTTTCTAATCTTATTTTACAAAAGGCAGAGTGTTTGATGTCAAAGACCTTAATGTCTACTAGGGGAGAGGAGAGCAACCTATGCTAAAAGAACAAAACATACCCAGACACATAACTGTGTCAGTTATTGCCAACTAGTCTGGTAACCTGAATCTTTGTGGACACTTGGTATTATGCAGATAGGGACAATCACTCTTGGTCCAGTCCAGCACAGAGTCCCATTCAATGAGTAAAGACCAACAGATAATAATTATAAGCAGATTGAAGCATCCTTGCTGTTTCTTCTGAAAATGCCAGAGCAGAACTTCTTAAAAATGCAACACTGCAGCTGCTCCTAAGTCTGTCTTCTCCCTCACTCTGTGCTGCTCCCCACATCTTTACCCAACCAAACCCGCATGAGCTGGCCTGGCTCTCCACTCCAGTATTTGCTCAGCTCTTCATTATGTAGGTCAACCTAGCTTTTTTGGAGACTTTAATTTTCCTTCTTTCCCCATTATCTTGATTCTGCATGATAGGAAAAAAAAGGTCTAGGAACTGACCCAGAAGTTAAGATAACTTCCTCCTTAGATGGAGGCAGGGGTGCTTGGGGGAAGTGGCTGGGACTACTCATGCATTTTTTGTCTCCTGTCAAATCAACTTTAAGTGCAACCACACTGTGGCAAATTTAAAATCTCAAATTCTTACCAGTTCACACTCTAATGTGTGGGCTCCTGCTCCTCATGCCTATCTAGAAAACTGACAAAGTGCGTCTAAACATTATTCTAGAAACTATTATTAGAAAGGCTCAGTTACCCCCCAAAACTCACATAGTATGTGGTAGTCTCCCCTTATCCACAAGGGATATGTTCCAAGACCCCACACTGAGAATAGTACCAAACTCTGTATATACTGTTTTTTCCTATACATAAACACCTATGATAAAGTTTAATTTATAAATTAGGCACAGTAAAAGATTAACAACAACAAATAATAATAAAGTAGAACAAGTATAACAATCGGCCTGCATCACTACTCTTGTGCTTTGGGGCCATTATTATGTAAAATAAAGGTTACTTAACACAAGCACTGTGATACTACCAGGACAGTTGATCTGATAAGCCAGATGGCTAGTAAGTGACACATGGGTAGGTGGGGTCCACGCTGTGCACAGGCTGGACAAAGGGAGGATTTATGTCCTGCAAGGGATAGAGCGGGACGGCAGGAGCTTTTGTCATACAATCAGAAAGGTGCACAATTTAAAACTTGTGTATTATTTTTGGAATTTGCCATTTAATATTTTTGCAGTTACTGTGGGTAACTGCAACTGCAGAAAGCAAAACCACAGATAACGGGGGACTACTGTATTCTGAAACAAAACGTCCATGCTTTGGCATTTTCCATTGTTTGGGATTGTTTGTGCTAAGATTTTTCTCCCTGGGATTGATAACAGAGCTTGTTGACTGTGACTCACAGTGTGTGTCTATAGGTGTGTGGAGAAGAAATAGTTCCTTGGAGACTTTAATAAGAGAATGGAGAGGAATTCTCAAGATTGATAATGAATAATGCCAGAAAAGTAGGGGCAGGGAAGGGAGGATGTATAGCAATAGCTTTTGGAGGGCTAGAGAAAAAATTTGTCTTTATTTTGAAGCTGAAATGTGCAATATATCAAAATTAAGGATTTTAATAAATCTGAAATAGTTGGGTGATGTGTTAAAAGTTATATTGAATTCTCAAATCTTTGGCTTCTAATTTATATGATTTTTACGTTGATATCTTTATTAAACCCATTGTAATTGACTTTACTGAGTACCATCATCTGTAGTCTTACTGTTGCTAATGATGAATAATTATTAGTTTTTTACTGAATGCTATTTTTAAATTAATTTTTACTGTAAAATATTTAGATTATATTTTAATCTTTTTCTTTTAGTGGTTTCAGTGTCAGAAACAAAAGATGTTTGGGAATGAAAGTTGGATAACAGATTTCACTCATATCAAACAAAGTTTATAAATGAATCAGAATTTTATTTCCAAGGCCCTTACAATTCATGTTCCCAAATGTGGACCTGAAATTGGTTAAGATTACAGTAGTCTAGGCCAGGATCTACTAGCCTTGGTTCACACTATTTGGTCCCAATAGTCTAGTACCCATGATTCTTAGGCCAAACTCACATGAGTACCTCCAAGATTTAGAGAAAAAGGAAGTTCAGCCAGGTGTATATTTAATCCGCCTGCTGAGAAATGCTGACTGGTGCTAAAGATGAGTGAAAGGTAGCATTTATGTCACACCTATAGCTTCTGCAAGGATATATTGAAGGTTATAGACCTTGTTCTCTCTTTTTTATAGTAACACTAAAAAAAATTGGAGAAATGGGCAAAAGTAAAATCTCCCTTTGGAGGCTGATGAAAATTGTCAGATGAGCACAAGAAATCATACGTAAGGTCACCCTGCTCAGCAGAAAATTTCCTTAATGCCACATAATAATGAGTGAAAACAGTTGCAAATAAGGCTTTGACCACCAGCAACTCATTAGGACTGTCTGTGCTTAAGCACCACTTTTTCTGTGAGCCATGGAGCCTCTGTTCAAAGACCCCAGTGTTTTTGACAGTGATGGTTGATGCTTTTCTGCCAAAATTCTGTCAGCTTAAGTATCCAGCCAGCCTCAGGGCTTGTTGGTTGCACCCAGGTTAGAGCCCACCTTGCCCCCAGTGTTTCCCTTGAAGGTAGGCCAACCTTCCCTTGGGATCATGGAAACCTGTTGTCCTCGGAAAACCAACAGTGAGGGCTCTGTCATTTTAGTTGGAAATTCTAACTGTCTTGATGTTTGGAATGATTGTGTCCCCCCGTTATGGTTTGGAAAGATCATCAGGCTGTCAGCCAGGTCTGAAGAAAATTACTGCCCCAAATTTCTGTGCAGAGCAGTGAATGATTGGAACGCTGTCAGGAGATCAGCCAGGCAAATTCTTACCAAGGAAAGCCATTAGTCAGCATTTCCATTTTACTCACTATTCTTGTGGGGAAGGAAGGGAATTTATTGGGTGATTACATTAGGTGCTTTATGTATGCAATCTCACCTGTAGCACTACCTGAGGAGGTGGGTGTTATAGTCCTCTTGGAGAATGAAGAAACTGAGGCTCAGTGAAGTGTCACTTGCTCAGGAACTTCCAAGTAGTGGAGCTGAAATTGTAGCTACCTCTGACCGTAAAGCCTCATTCTTTCTTAGGAGGTTCTTTCTGAAAAACTGCAAAAATTGCAGATTATCCCTCTGGCCTCTTCAGTACTGACTGGTGTCCTTCCAGAGCTGTCTGACCATCCAGCTGGGAAGGAAATCTTTAGGTAAAGCGATGGGTCCCCTCGCTAGAGGTATCAAAGGAAGGTTGGTTGATCACACGTTTACAGTGTTGGAGGAGGGATGCATGCCAGTAGCAGTTTATGTATCACTGATGGGAAACTTGAAAAACTTTAATAGTTGTATATTTTGATGCATATTAGAAGAAAATTGACTAGCACATCGGCATGTGATTTCACAGATTTTACTGTTTAGACACAGCTAAGTAAAAATAAATAAGCTATTTCGCAGAAGCACATGAAGTAGATAGTCGTGGCCCACAGATATTCCAAACATTGTGAGGGCAGCATGCGACTGACTGATGTTTGGGAATCACGACGTGGCCTTGCTGGATTTAAGGCTGCAGAGGCTTAGCCCAGGCTGGGAGGATCAAGTGCTTGTGCGCAGTCAGGCAGGCACAGGTGGCAGCAGGGGCAGGGAGATCGGGGCTCTAGATGTGACAGGAATGGGCAGTGGAGGCAAAGCCTAGACTGCAGGTGGCAGAGCTCCTGGGACCAGGGGCCCCTGAGACTCCACATCTGTCAGAGCTGCCCTGCTTCCTTCTCAGGAGCAGAGACACGTAGGGTGAATGGTCTCTAAACAGAGACCCTGGTCTGACCTGTGTGGCTTTATGCCTTGTTGGCTATGGAAGGTGGCCTCACTCTTTCTGTCTTTGTCTCTTGGTTAAGAGCTCAGGCTGCAAGTCATGTGGGGCTCAGAGTCACTTATTTACTAGCTGTGTGACTTTAGACAAGTTACTCACCTGCTTTCAGCTTCAGTTTCCTCATCTGCAAAATGGAAATAATAATAGCACCTCCTCATAGGGTTGTTGTGGGGATTAAATGAGATATTACAGGCAAAGCACAGTGGCGAGCTCAATAAATGTTAGTTGTTCTTGTTATATATTAACTGATTATACTTATGTGGGATTAAGGCCTTTCACTACATGGTGACTTGGGCTTAGTGTAGCCAGATATTTTATTTTAATCAATAATACTATAACATTATTTGAGTTTAATCATAGGTTAATTTGAATCCAAGTCCTTGCTTATACTTTTCAAATATTGAGGGAAATTATTATGATTACAATATAGTCAAATCCCCCCTTTTCTCAATCCTCCTGTCCCTTCCTCTGGTCACCTGCTAACTCAGGAGTGGATGGGGCCTCTGTTGCTTTGGGCCACGCCTCATCCCTTAGAGGAAACAGGCAGCCAGGCTGATGGCTCCCCCTGCACCCCACATGCAAGTTGGCCTGCAGGTCCCTTCTTGTTGCATTCTGAGTCTCTAGGGAGCACTGAAGGTTATTCATAGTGTCGGCTTTGGCCATGGTGCCTGAGGACACAGATATATTTTTAGTAACTCTTCCCTAGGGTCTGGCTGAAAAGGTCATGCCTATTTTTTAATGACTAATGTCAACTTCTGAATAAACAGGGTGAAGAACTCATTTCTCTTAATAGGACCCAAGCAATGTCAAGGTGTGGGCCTCCCCCCTGCCACTGTGGAACGTCATTTTGCTAATGACTCATGAGGAAAGTGCTTTGTAAACCCCAAAGCAGCTTATAGGTGTTCTTATTCAGGAGAGGAGAATGAGGGACTGGGTCAAAGTCTGCCCTGGAGAAGAGAGGTTAGGTGAATTCAGGCGGCTTCAGGGGGCTGGACTAGGACTAGTGAGAGGTAGATATAGGGAGAGGCTTTGGGTTTCATGTTTCTTGCTCATCAGAGCTGAGCAGAAATGGAATGTCATATTGACCAGCAATGAGCACCTCCCCCTTGAATGTATTCAAACAAAGACTGGAAGGATCTTCTAGGATGTTGGTGCCTGGGGTCCTGTGGGAGCAAGAGACCAGGTGAGGTAGGCTTGGAGGCCCATCTACTGCTGTGATCCAGTGATTCTGGGGGTGGGAGTGGGGGCTGCATTTCAGGTTTGGGCACTGAACAAGGCAGACACCAAAAAAATAAGGTGGAGTAGCGCTGAAGATAAATCTATCTATGGCCACGTTTTCCTGGGACTAAGTTTGTGTTTCCATTTGCCCCCATATTTTTCTTAATAATAACCAGGGAATTTCATCTGTCTACAATAATGGGTTAAACTAAAACTAAATAGGACTAAAATACATTTTTGATCTCTCTTCTCCCCCAAATTTCAATAATAGTCATCCTTAGATTTATCTCATTGGATCTTGGCCTGTCAGATTCCTTTTAACACACTAAACTACTGAGGTGGGGTGGTTACATGACTTGCCTGAATTGTGCAGGGGGTGAATGGCAGAGCCCAGACTCAAACCTCCTGCCTCCTGGTCTAGTGCTCTTTCTAGTGAATTGGCCAGCATCCTGCTGTGGGGCATCGGGAAAGCCTGTGAAAACTAAGGTGCTGAGACAAGCATGAAGTCATATGTGAGACCAGAAGGCCACCTCCTTTAGGCAGATGTCCTTGCTCTCTGGTAAAGGGCTTGTACGTAATAGGTACTCAGCACGTGTCTGTTGACTTGAACAAAGCCATACTGCCGGCGCCTGGTACCTAGTTACTGTCCATAACTAGCTATTGCATGGAAGCAGCACAGCTTTCAGGAGCTTCAACGGAGCCGTCCACCAAAGCTCAGGGCACATGAAAAGGCCCACGTCTTTCTCTCATTACATTTTCTACTCCTGGGTTGATAGGTAGGTGCAACCCTTGGATGGTGGCAAGGCCACCTACATTCTCTGATGCCTCCTGACTTAAACTTCATTCTGGGCCTGAACTAAGATGAATCTCTCTGAGGATGCTTCCTACAAACAAGGGCATGCGGCCCAGCAACAGCCTGCTGGGCATCCAGGTTGACTCATTAGATGACAAGCAGCCTCTCCTCCTGCCACGGCCCTGCAGCAGCCCTGATGCGGGAGCCATCCAGGCTCCTGACTGCAGCTTATCTGTGATCAGCAGAGCTCCCAGGTCTGGAGTGGCTGGACTCCAAACCCAGCTCCTTGGCAGCTCTTAATTGGGCTGCACCTGCCAAGAGGTAATAGAGAAAGACTTATTAATATTTTTGAAGTGCAACTTTATACTTTTTGATAAGTAGTAAATAGCATATTGGAGCTTTGTTATTTTGCAGCTCAGCCTACAGGAGGCACATGAAAGGTATTTATGGCTTTCATAACTGTGATCTCACTCCTTCCTAATTGCCAAGTGGTCCTCCTCTGTTTCTGCCTGTGAATCATCCAGGACTCATAGTCACTGTGACTGGCTATGAGAGGGGCTTTAATCATCCTGAAGGTTCCAGGATAGCTTGAGAAACAAATAATATGGTGTAAAAGATAGCTGCTTTCTTCCATTTTGGTTTGGGGACTTGGTTAAAGAAATGTTAGTAAATGGGACAATATTTAGGTTTTTGCTCCGTGTCAGTAGTGCTAAGAAAGGATTACTGGCTTCAAGAGTGAGCAGTTCTCTCTGGGCATAGTGGTGCACATGCCTCTAGTCTCAGCTACTCAGAAGGCTGAGGCAGGTGCATCGCTTGAGCCCAGGAGTTCGAGTTGCAGTGAGCTATGAGGCCATTGAACTCCAGCTTGGGTGACAGAGCGAGGCCCTGTCTCAAAAAATCAAAAACAAAAACAAAACAAAAAAACCCAAAAAACAAACAAACAAAAAAAAATGAGCAATTCTAAGGGGAGAGTGAGACCACAGATAGGAGCCCCACCAGCCCTTGAAGATGCACAGATATTTATCCAACCCAGAGGGGTGGAGAGAGAAGATGCCAAGTATGGAGTAGTGGTTAAGAGCCCTGGTTTTGCAGTTAGACTAATTCAGTTCATATTATACCTCTGTTACTCATTAGGTGGGTGATATCAGGGAAATCACATAACTTTTGAGCCTCAATTTCCACATTTGTTTGATAGGGATGGTGCTATGTACTCCACTGGGTTGTGGCACCTACTAAGTGGACAAATGCCAGCAACATTATGTTTAATTCTGATACTAACTAGGTCTGCAAGCTTAAGCAAGTCACCTAACTTCTTTGGGCCTCATCTGAAAGACATTAAAGTAGATAATTCTTTATGTAAGTTGGGGTCTAGTCAGGAGACAAAAACCAGGCCAGTTATTTTAAGAGGGAAATTGCTATAAGCCATTCTTAACTAGGTATTAGAGAACTGGAAAGACAATCAGGGAGCACAGAGGAACCACAGAGGTAGCAACTGCAGGAAGCAGCTGCCACCCTCAGGGCTGGGGGACAGAGGGAAGAAGCTGAGGCTGTTAGAAGCCTAGAGAAAGGGCCCCATGTCTTAGCATCGGTGGGTCCTGGTGTCTCTGGGGACGGGGAGGGAGGGTGGTACAATGTGGCTGGTGCTGAGAAAACTGCAAACAGATCACTGCCATAGAGGTTCTGAAAAAGAAATGTTGCTGGGACCATGCTGACCTAAATAGGCAGTGGGCAGGAAGTATCAGATGGCTTCTCCCCACAATTGAAAGTGCTTAAGGGAGCAGCTGGCAAAGGAGAAATGGGCTGTGCAGGGTCCCTTCCCCAGCGTCACAAACCAGAGTGCACAAGGGTGGGCTCGGACCTGAGAGATAGCAGCTTAATGACTGATATAATCTCTAAGGTTCCTTTCAGGTCAAAGTCTATGAGTCAGGTTCTGAATCTAATGCAGAGATAGCGGGACTCTGCACATGGGCTCTTGGAGAGCCAGTACGGTATGGCAGAATGAGTTTGAGCTTTGGAGTAGACAGATCTGGGTTGGAATCCTCTCTCTGACCCTAACCAGCTGTGGGATGTTGGGTAAGTTACTCTGAATTTCTCCAAGCCTTATTTCCTCCTCTGTAAAATGGTAGTACAGTACCGATACCTACCTCACAGGGTCATTGTGCTAGTTTAACAAGAAGACACATAAGAAGTGCCAGGCAGGGGTGTCTGGCACATACATGGTAGCCATCGTTATTATCAGGGATTCTTGTTCAGTGGATGTCTGCTGATCGGCTTGTTCTCTTTGTTGGCTGCATGAACTGATGGCGCTGTTTTGTTTCTTCCACTCAGATGTGGCTTGGTGGACCATGGCAGGGAGCCTGGGCAGCAGGGCAGCAGTGGTCAAGGAGCCCTGTGCCCACTGGGGCACCAGGGGCAGCATTTGCATGGCTGCTCTTGGTTCTTCTGGAAAGCCGTGCTTCACCCAAACTGGGATGCAGTGGGCTGGTTCCTGAGTGTGTGTTCCCAACATCATGCTAAGCCTGAGCTGCTGTGAGTGGGCTTCCTTGGATGCTGTTCAAGCCAGAGGCAAGAACTTGATTTCTTAGGCAGAAACCCTATAAACTAGAGAATCATCTGGAATCTTTTCCCTCTACTCAGCATAGTTCATATCCTCTTACTTTTTCTGAGTGAGCTCTTAGACCAGAAATAATACAGACTTCATATTATTGGTGGCATTAATAACTGGCATTTATTAGGTACCTATTTGTGCAAACTATTATGCAAGGCCCTTTGTATGCATTATCTCTTATCCATGAATCCTACAAGGTAAGTTTTAATTTCCTAACATTATATTCTAGGAAACTGAGGCACAGAGCTGTTAAGCTTGCCCAGGGCTTTCAAATAGTATCAGGTGCAGCCAAGATAAGAATGCAAGTCTGTTGGATTCTAAGCCGTTCCTTTGCTATTAAGCCAGGCTTTTCCCAGTGATGGTTAAAAGTACTGCAAATTTAACTTAGCACATGGCTGGACTTGGTGGTGGGGGCGGTCACACAGTGGCAGTTTACCTAGCAGTGCACCTAATGTGCTTCCTTCCAACTTCCATTGAAATATCAAAGTGGTTTAAGTGGCATCTGTTTAACAACCCCTCATGCACCTTTACCCAACATCCCAAGAAAATGCCTAAAAGACAAAGATGAATACTCATACCCCAGACTGATAGCTTTTGGTATGATTTAAATCTGCTGTGGAGAATATTTTATTTGACCAATATTCTAACAGTTATTGTGGAGGAAGTCTATGTAACTAAACATGTTCCTTAACCCAAGACAGGACAGTCAGGTTTTTATAGTAAAACAATTCACCTAAAAGGTACATCTCTGAAAATTTTTTCCCTTTAGATTTCTAAGTGATTTTGAGATTGTCTGCTATGAGCATCACAGGTGTTGGGATTAAGAAGTGCTGTTTCTCAGAAGCCCCCGAGCTTGTCATGGCCATCCTGCCCCTTCCAACAGGCCCACCACAGGTTTAGCTAGAACAGGTTTTATTAAATTCTGCTTGACATATGGGAAAAGCTTCTGAAAATACAGATTCCCCAGAATTGCAGGAACAGCGAAGTTGGGTTGAGAAACAATTCACGGACTACAGTTGCTTCACCTCACATAAAGGAGTAGTACTGTTTGCCCAAGAGAAGTTGGGAGATACCTTGTTGGTCCCCCATTGTCTCTTCCCTGCCTTGGTGACCTTGGGGCTGTGCTGACACCATGATTCTAAATTTCATTTGGAAAAATTAATGGATGAGAATATTCAGGGACACGTTTTGGGGGAAAACAGTGCCAAGAGGAGTACTTACACTATTTGATATTGAAAAATAATATAAAATTAAAGTAATTAAAAGAATGTGTTACTGGGAAAAAAAAGATTTGACAAATAGATTTGGAATAGAATAGATAAATTTGAAATGGACAAATGATACATATGAAATAAATGCATGATAAAGCTCAAATATCTGAAGGGAGGGGGGATTATAAATAATCCTTATATAATAATAAATTATAAATTATATAAATAATAACAAATTATAAATTGTGCTGAACCGATAGATTAGCCATATGGGAAAAATCAAATTATATCCTCACCTCACCCTATTTCCTAAGTTAATTCTAGATTGTTTAAATAATTTGTTGTAAAAAACGAAAGGAAAACATTTTTAGAAAGGAGTTTACAAGCTGAAAAGCAATGGAGTCGAAAGGAAAATACTGATAGATTTGTCTGCATTAAAAGATGAAAATATCTGATTCATTTGAGCCTTCTGGGAAGATCAAGTGAGATTAGTATGTATTAAAATGCTCTTCACACTGCAATGTGGAATAATTTGAAAATATTTGGAGCTGCTGATCAGAGGATATAATCTCTTCATCTGATGGTCCCAATTCAAACTCTATCCCAATCTTCACTTGGGCATGCTAGGATTTAGTTCATTAGAGCTGTTTTGTTTTTAACAAAAGCATAGCTGGAAATTTATTCCCTACCATATTTTCATGGCAAAGGCATTCATCACTTTTTTGAGAATGAAAATAGTACCGAGCTAATGTATATTAATTCATTCTTTTAAACAGTTCCTACTTGAAGACACAGGAATGCATTAGGCATTGGAATTATAGTAAAACTAACAGATTGTTAGTTTTGGATTGTTGGAGAAGTTCTAACGAGAGGCAGGATGTTGTGCAGAGTGGAACAGGGCAGAGCTACAAGGAAAGGGACTGGGCTGAGTTGTATTTTCTTAGAGAAAACAACATGGGCTTTGGAACAGGCAGATGTGGGTTGAATCTCGACTCCTCACTCACTAATGGATATCTCCCAGTCAGTTACTTCTTCGTTCTGTTCAGGGGAGATAACAATAGCGCCTGTCCTCTTTAGGATCTCACAAGGATTAAGTCACTGCCCCAGAGGAAGTGTGGAAAGCATGGAGTTATGCCCTGTGCAGCTCCCTTCTTCCTTGCCCTCCTTTCTTTGTACTTCTCCAGCCCAGTCGGCTCCAGCTTTCTGTCCAATTTACTCAGCTACGTTACGTTGAAAGCTTACTCTGTATTTGCTCCTAGGAGGTGCTGGAAATACAAACAAGAAAAAGACAGCTCCTGCCTGCAGGTTGTTCGCGTGTGCAGAGATGTGACACTTAAGCAAACAAGTCCAAAACAAGGTGATGAGAAAGGTTTACTGCAATTTTGAGGGAGCTCCAAGAAGGCGGCTCCTGGGGAAACCGTTGAGGAAAGGTTATCAGAGCTATGCTCTGCAGTGGGCATCCCCATCTCTGTCTCCTCACGTCTTACTCCTCTCAGACGCCTGAAACTAACAACCCACAGGGAAGGTTTCCAGCAAGAGCGGCTACAGCGCTGTTAACCTGTAGCCTTTCTGACTTCCTGAGTCTCCCCCACAAATGAGTGTCTTCCACATTCTCGACCAAATTCTTGTGCCCATCAAGCCACCTTGTCCTGGGAGGACACCACTTCAGCTTTATCCATGGATGACAGAGGGAGCATAGCTCTGATCTCACACACATGAGAGTCTAAATGACATTACTTATTAGTGATGTTAGGTCTGCCACCATAAAGAGGAACAAGAAGATGACATTCACTCTTTCCAAGGGGATCCCTTGGGAAGTGAAGCATGTAAGATAAGCAGAAAACATGGGGCTGGTGGCCTTAAGGAACGACAAAGCCTGAGCTGTGCAATCATTGTCTGCTGTTAACAGGTGGCTCCTTCACTGTACGGAATGGATTAGGAGCCTCAACCCTGGGGAGTGAATCATTGTTTGTGAACCTCTGGTTCTTGGGTAATTGTTTCTCCATCACCGTGGTTTGTAGGGCTGTAGATTTGCAGAGCTACAGTCTTTCTGTGGAGATGCCACTTCTGTTGTGAGACAGCTCTAAGTTTGCAAATCTTCCTTATCCTGAATGCTAGTAGGTCTTCCCGTAACTTCTGCGTGGGCCCTTATGCTGAGTCTGATCAGCTGCCTTGTCACCCACTGGGTGCTTTCCATGCACCATTTCTACTCCTCACCTCCAGCTACTTACCTCACTGGATGGGTAGGCATTATGACTCCCATTTTGCAGAGGAGCAAACTAGGATTCAGAGAGGTTTAATAACTTGCTCAAGGTCACGGAGCCAGTAAATGGCCCATCCAGAACTTAAACACCTCTCTGACTGACTCAAAAGCCTATACTTTCACCACTAACCCGTGCTATTTTTTAAAACTCTTTTTTTTTAAGTAAAATATACCTGACATACAATTTACCATTTTAACTATTTTTAAATCTACAGTTCAGTGGCATTAAGTACATTCACATTGTTGTGCAACCATCAGCTATCTATTTTTCAAGCATTTAAAGACAGCAGGGCCATCCAAGTCTTTTGGTAGTGGGCCACAAGATCATTAA
>RJWJ010008745.1:0-52343 GCA_004363605.1 Indri indri
GGACTCTGTCTCAAAAAAAAAAAAAAAAAAAACTTCCAGTGGCAGTTAATATTGTTTCTATATTGAGAATGAGTGAAAGATTAAAGTTTATCAGTAACATAATTATTTTGCCAGTGTTGTTTACTTGTTCATTTGATGCCAAGACTAAATCATGTGCATGTAGGAATCTGCATTTGAAGCCAGTTCCATTTGGTGTGTTGTTTTTAGACTTGACTAAGATTGTAGCTTACTGATGCTTTCCTGAAGGGCCTATTCTGTCCACTATTTTCTTCCCACTTAACATTTGTTAATAAAACTAATGATTAAGCAGCCTTCTGAGGCCTTTAGATAGGAGAATGGGAAAATCCAAAAATATTACTTGATATATGAAATTTGAGAGTCTGTTGCCTGTACAGTATTGTACTTTATTTCAATTTGAAGAAGACATTTGATTATCTAAAAATTAGATTAATTGGTATAGGTAAGCACATTCAACCATTTTCCATATCATTGTGACTTGTGATTAAAATGTTCGTGTTTTCAAAATTGTATTTTTTTAACGTGGGTAAAATAGTATTCAACAGACATTTGTTTACAGCCTTCTAAGTGACACTGAAGAAAAATGCACAATTCCTTGAGAATCTCAAGGTCTAGTGGAAGAAAAAGATGTGCATATGATTAATTATGAAGCAATACGGCAATGTAGCGATAGTTATCACCTAAATATTATGAAAGAGCTGAAGATGGAGTCATTAACTTTGCTTGAGGAGGTCATGGAAGGATTCCTGCAAGGTATGATACCTGAGCTGTGAGAGGATATGTAAATGAAGCGGCAGAAGAGGGGGACATAAAGAAGACATTGTGGGGGGAGGATGAGCAGGGAGGGGCTGTGACAGTGATAGAAATGCAGTGAGAAACAGCAAGTTGTATATTGATTGAGAATTCCCATTGGTTTAATGTTGTTAGGGAATAAATGTAAGGTAGTAGTGAGTGGAGAAATATGCCTATTATGTCACCATAGAAGGGTTTTGAACAGGGATATGGCATGCATGTTTATTTTAATGGTGATTTTGAGAAAGGATACATTCCATGAGTTTGGAGTTCATGGTGGTTGGAAGGCTGTCACAAAGATCTAGATGAAAATTTTAAGACACTACTATGGTCAATCCTTGAACAACATGATTTTGAACTGTGCAGGTCCACTTATGCACAGGTTTATTTCAATAAATAATATGGGAAATTTTTTTTGGAGATTTGCAACAGTTTGAAAAAATGGACAAACTGTGTAGCCTAGGAATATAAAAAATATTAAGAAAAAGTTAATGCATAAAATATATGTAGATACTAATCTATTGTATCATTTACTACCATAAAATATACACAAATCTATCAATATTATAAAAAGTTGAAATTTATCAAAACTTATGCACACATTTACAGACCATACATAGCACCATTTGCAGGTGATAGAAATGTAAACAAATGTAAACATGCAGTATGTAATCATAACTGCATAAAATTAACTGTGATACATAATTATGCTACTGTAATATTTCATAGCCACCAACTGTTGCAGTGAGATCAAATGTTGTATCTGCTTAAAATGCTGTGTGACGCTGATCACCTCTGCCTGAGCAGTTCTTCTTTCCAGTAAATTGCATATTGCAGGAAAAAGTTTTCTCTTGCCCTTCTTATGTATTTTTCATCATGTTTAGTGTAATACTGTAAACATTTAATACCATGGGACCCATTCAAAGTGCTGCTAGTAATGCTGGAAGTGCTCCCAAGAAACAGAAAAAAATGATGACATTGTAAGAAAAAGTTGAATTACTTGGTATGTACTATAGATTGAGGTCTGCAGCTGCAGTTACCCACTATTTCAAGATAAATGAATCCAGCATAAGGACCACTGTAAAGAAAGAAAAAAGGAAATTTCTGAAGCCATCACTGCGGCTATGCCAGTGGGCACAGAAACCCTGCACTTTTTATGAAATACTTTTTTATCTCATATTGAAAATGCAGCTTTTATGTGGGTGGAGGATTGCTGTAAAAAGGCATACCTATAAACTCTAACATGATTTGAGAAAAAGCAAAGTCATTATGTGACAACTTAAAGGAAAATGAAGACTCTAAAGCTGGAGAATATAATGCCAGCAAAGGATGGTTTGATAATTTTAGAAAGAGGTTTGGCTTAAAAATAGTCAAGGTAACAGGAGAATCAGCTTCTGTCATCCAAGAAGCAGCAGATAAGTTTTCAGACACCATTGAGAAAATTATTGAGGAGAAAGGATATATGCTTGAATAGATTTTTAATGCAGAATAGGTTCTGGAAAAAAACATGCCACAAATGACATTTATTAGTAAAGAAGAGAAGCAAATACCAGGATTTCAAACAGAAAGTGCTAGGCTAACTTGACTGTTTGATGCAAATGCAATTGGGTTTATTATCAGGATTGACCTTATCTATAAGGCTGCTAACCCCCAAACTTTGAAGGGAAAAGATAAACACTAGCTGTCAGTTTTTTGGTTTTACAACAGAAAGTCATGGGCTAGATTGTTTTTTCTGGGTTGGTTCCATTGATTCTTTGTTCCTGAAGTTAGAAAGTACTTTGCCAATATGAGACTGCCTTTTAAAGTTTTTTTGATATTGGACAGTGCTCCTAACCACCCAGAACCTTATTCATTCAACACTGGAGGTGTTGAAGTAGTCTACTTTGCCCTAAATACAATTCTAATTCAGTCTCTAGATAAGGGGATCATAAGGACTTTTAAGGCTCATTACACACAGTAATTTATGGAAAGGATTGTCAGTGTGTCATCCCTATGTAAGAGAACCCTGATTGAGCATCGTGAAAGTCCGGAAGGATTACACCGTTGAAGATGCCATCGTTGTTATAGAAAAAGCCATGAAAGCCATAAAGCCTGAAACAATATTTAATAAATTCCTGCAAGAGAAAACTGTCCAGATGATTTGTCTGACTTCACAGGATCTGTGACAGAGCCAATCAGGGAAACCATGAAAGAAACTGTGGATATAGCAAAAAAGGTGAAGGGGGAAGGATTTCAAGATACAGATCTTGAAGAAATTGAAGAGCTAATAGACACCACACCAGAGGAACTAACAGAAGATGACTCGATGGAGATGTGTGCTTCAGAACCAATGCCAGATGACAAGGGAAAAGACACAGAAGTGATGCCAGAAAACAAATTGACCTTAGACAATCTGGCAGAAAGATTTTAATGATTCAAGACTGCTATTGACTTCTTTTGTGAGGTGGACCCTTCTGTGATACAGACACTAAGACTAAATTTAAAGCAAATGGTTGAAGAAAGATTGGTACTGTATAGAAACATTTTTAGAGAAATGAAAAAGCAAGAAAGTCAGAAATTGTGATGTATTTCTGTAAAGTTACACTGAGTGTGCCTGCTTTTCTTGCCTCCCCTTCCACCTCCTCCACCTCTTCCACTTCTGCTGCACTCAAGACAGCAAGACCGACCCCTCCTTTTCCTCCTTGTCCTCAGCCTGCTCCTGTAGACAGTGAGGATGAAGACTTTTATGGTGATCCACTTTTACTTAATAGTAAATATATTTTGTCTTTCTTATGATGTCTTAATAGCATTTTCTTTTTTCTAGCTTTGTTGTAGGTATACAGTATATAATACTTATACAAAATATGTGTTAATTGACTGTTCACGTTATCCGTAAGGTTTCTTGTCAACAGAAGGCTACTGGTAGTTAAGTTTTGGGAGATTTGAAAGTTATACTTGGATTTTCAACTGTGCCGGAGGTTGACACCCCTAACACCTGTGTTCAAGGGTCACCTGTATTCAGGATGGAAAAATGGGAACATATTTGAGAAATACCTTGCGCCTAATGTCAGTAGCACTTGATACTTGGATAAGAAGATGTCTGAGAGAGGAAGGGATATTTAATATAAGGCTTATGCTTCTAGCTTGTGGTTTGTATTGCTACAGCTGAATTAGAGAATATAGGAGGAAGGTTTGGGTGGGTTTGGAGAGTGAGTTTCACTAGGGATTTTGGACATGGTGGGTTTGATCTGTGTCTGGAGCATTTGATTGGAGATGTACAGCAGGTAGTTGAAACAACACTTTTAGGCTTTGGGGGAAAATCTGGGATGGTGGTATAGATTTGGGAGCCATTAACATAGAACCAGTACAGTAGTCCCCCATTATCCACAGGGAATATGTTTATTCCAAGACCCTCAGTGGATACCTGAAATCACATAGAACCGAACCCTATTTGTACTGTTTTTTCCTATACGTACATACCTATGATAAAGTTTAATTTGTCAGTTAGGCACAGAGGTTTAGCAACAATAACTAATAGTAAAATAGGACAATTATAACTACACTGTAATAAAACTTAAGTAAATGTGATCTCTCACAAAATGTCTTATTTTACTAACCCTTCTTCTTGTGGTGGTGTGAGATGATAACAATGCCTACATGATGAGATGAAGTGAACTGAATGATGATTGTGTCTGTACTTTTGCACTTTGAGGTATGACAGCAAAACTAACACAGATTTCTTTTTCCTTTTTCAGAATTTCATAGATAGAAGATGCACTCTTATTCTAAGATCTTAGCAACCTCAGCATAAGATTTTTTTTTTTACTAAGTTGACAACTTTCACCTTTTCATTTAAAGGAAACACATTATGTCTTCTCTTTGGCCTATCTTAATTGCCAGCATCACTGCTCTTGTGCTTTGGGGACATTATTAAGTAAAATAAGAGTAATTTGAACATAAGCACTGCAGTACTACAACAGTCTGATAACCAAGAAGCCTACTAAGTTACAAAGTTACTAATGGGTACTTAGCATAGACAGCGTGGATATGCTGGACAAAGGGATCATTCGCATCCTGGGTGGGATGGAGCAGGACGGTGTGAGATTTCATCATGCTACTCTGAGTGTCACGCAATTTAAAGCTTATGAATTGTTTATTTCTGAAATTTTTCATTTAATATTTTCGGACTAAGGTTGACCAGAGGTAAGTGAAACTGAGGAAGGTGAAACTGCACGTAAGCGGAGACTGCTGTAATTTATCTTCTTTAAGATGTGGGCAAACTTCTTAGGAACTCTGATAAAAGTTAGGAACTCCCTCCTCCATAAAAGAAGTACACACACATTATAGTTGTAAAATTTTGTATATAGTTTCAGGAACCTCCAGAATTCCTAATAGTCAGTCTAGAGTCTCTTAAAGTTTTAGAACCCTACGTGTATGGATAATAGTTGTAACTATGATAATGAATGAAAAAATGCATAGGTACTTAGTAATAGAGTGAAAGAGTCAAGAACAGAGTTCTGGGGATGAATGATTTAAATGGCTCTGGAAAAGTAGGAAACATGGGGGATGGGGGAATAATGTTTCTGAAAGAAAGCTACATTATACTGATTTGCATTTAGCATAGTCGTACTCTTCAGGTGCTTTTGTTTTAGCTCATGCCGTTTATTTGCTAAGCTTGAAAAGCTGTATTTATTTCTTTTTGACATTTATTCGATGCCTGTAGATGAGAGTTCAAAAGATTCTATCATTGGGCACTTTTGTTGTTGATGTGTGAGAGATTATACTGTGCCCTGGGCTGGGCTAAATCTACTGACTTTCTCATTTAATCTTCATGACACTCTTTTTGAGATAGATACTGTTATTAAACCTAGGAGTTTATTTGCCCAGGGTCACGTGGCTTGTGAATAACAAAGCTGTGATACAAATCCAGGCTTGTCTGATAGCAAAACCTATGTTCTCTACTAATACACTGTGTTTACCAAGATAATCAATGACTCACACTGTGATCTTACTTTACCATAGTACACAGTGGAATCTTAGGTGGGTCCAATGGTTTGGAATAGGTTTTGGGATATATGAATTCTAATCCCAGTTGTATGGTTTTGGGTAAGTCATTTAATCTCCCAGGTCTACTTTCTTCTCATTTGTTTAAAAAAAAGTGTGTGGTTGGTTGGTTGGTTGGTTGGTTTTTAACCTTAGCTGTCAGCAGAAGAAACATTTTTGTCCTGTGGCCCCCACCTCTGCCCTCTTGATAAGGCATGAACACTAAGAAAGATTCAAATACAATCTTGGATTATAAAACAACTCTTGATTTATATATTTGAAGATGTTCTTTTATCATGATGTGAGAGTAGTTGTACAATATTTGAAGCCTCTTGGTTTATATTTTTTTGAATTCTTTAGTATCTAATAGAAAATTTACTAATTTACACTGGGTAGAGACCTTTCTATATTTTTTCTAGCTTTCATGGGATCTTATGTTATAGATCCTGAAAAGATCATTTGATGTTTTGCTCAACTGTTAGTAGTGTAGGTATCTCTGAGATTTATAGTCCACATTGACTTTGTTCTTTCTTGGAAATTGTTCTGAATATTCTGATTTCTGTGTTATTTAACGTCAAGGGATAATGTCTTAGTTTGCTTTATTATAACCTCAGCGTATGCTGTCTGCAGACTAAAACCACATTGCACAAACACAGCCATGGTATTTGAGGCCATCATTGTTATGGGGCTTGTTTCTTTTATTTGTGAGAAGTTCAGTAGGTGGCCACATTTTTACATTTTATGTGGATAACATCCTGTGTGTCAAGGTATGTCATTAAAAATAGGTAGCAGTTTAAGTGTGAGGGTGGATTCTCCTAAGGTCGTTTGATAAAAGCCTCTAATAAACCTAGGTTTTGCGTAGGATTTGGGTAAAAGGAAAGAGGTTGCTCTGTTAAATAGCCTTCTTAAGCTCTCCAGAAAAGATAAGACTCAGTTTGAGTTATTTGCTTAAGGATCCTCTTGATTGGAGAGTTGAGCTGGTACTTTACTGCTAGGGTGACTAAAAGAACTGTTTTGTCTGCTCCTTCCTCTTTCACATTCATACCCATCAGATACGACTTGGAGAGGATTCCGCTAACTCAGTACTTTTTATACACTTCAAGTCAGAAGTGTGTGTGAAGCTGACCAGTGTTGTCCAGGTTGTAAATGCAGAACTTGCAGCTTTTATGTGGCATAAAAAAGGGCTCCTTAGTCAGATATTAGCAGAAAATCATTCAGCCAGCCACCCTGAGTGCTTGTTATGTGTCGGGTATTGTTTTAGGGGCTGAGGCAGTGGTCCCCAACATTTTTGGCACCAGGGACCATTTCATGGAAGACAGTTTTTCCATGGGATGGGGGGCAGGGGGAAGCGGAGCTCAGGCGGATGGGGGTGGGAGGAGGCAGAGCTCAGGTGGTGATGCCAACGATGGGAAGTAGCTGTAAGTGTTCCTGCTGCTCAACTGCTGTGCGCCTGATTCCTAAGTTCCACGGATGACAATTTTTTGACAGGGGGTGGGGGAGAGTGGAACTCAGGCAGCGATGCACTGCCAGTCCTGGGCTTTGGCGGGGGATTGGGGACCACAGGGCTGAGGAATTCAGTACTGACTAAAATCTCTGCCTTCATGGAGCTGCCATTTGTTTGGGGAGAGGGAGACCAGGAAAAGAATAAAGAATGTGGGGTTGGAGTTGGGGGTCAGTGGTGATGAGAAGCTGTTGATAAAAGGAGGCTGTTGGTGTAAATAAATAGAACAGGCATTTAAACTTCACTATAAGGATTACAGTTGAGTAGAGGTTGGAGCTGTCCAGAAATCTGAGGGTAGGACATTCCAGAGAGAATGAGTAGCAAATACAAAGACATTGAAATGACCTTGTTTGATATAGATCAAGAAATAGCAAGGAAGTTGGTGTGCATAGAGTCAGCAAGGGGGAAAATAAATGAAGTTGAGAGATTATCAGATCAAATAAGGCCTTGTAGGACATTGTAAGGACTTTAACTCCAAGGGAAATGAGACGTCATTGAGGGTTGTGAGCAGATGAGTGACATGATTTGATTTATGCTTTCAGAAGGTCACTCTGACTGTCTGATGGTAGCAGGCCAAGAGCAGAAATGGAGACCAATTAAGAGTCTGTTGGAGTGACCTGAGAGATGATAGTGGTTTGGACCAGGGTAGTAGCAATGGAAGAGGTTGAATTCTGGATGTATTTTGAAGGTAGAGACTACAGAATTTCCTGTTGGATTAGAAGTGAGATAAGAGAGTAGTTACAGATGATTATCAGGGAAGTAGACATTTTGCTCAGTTGGAAAAGACTGCAGTGGAAGAAGACTGGGGGGAAAGATTATGACTTCTATTTTAGACTTGGTAAGTTTGAGATGCCTCCTGGGCATTCAAGTAGAAACACTGAGTAGGTAGCTGGATATATGACTCTGGTATGCAAGAGAAAAGGCCAAATGGAATATATTAGTTTTGAGATTGATTTAAAGCCATGAGAGTAGATGACATCAGTTGCACCCTAGAAACTGAGTGTGGGTAGACGAGAGATCCAGAACCTGAGCCTTAGAATTGGAGGTTGTGGTGATGAATAAGAACCAGTAAAGCAGACTGACATATAGGACCCAGTGAAATAGAAAGAAAAACAGGAGATTATGGAGCTTGGAAGGTAAGTGAAGAATCTGTTTCAAGGAGTAGGAGTGAGGAGCTCTTTGAAAAGCTGCTGGATAGGTCAAGTAAAATGGGAACAGAGACTTTGACCATTAGATATTAGCAATATAGAAGTCACTGGTGACCGTAAGAGTACTTTCAGTGAAATGGTAGAGATGAAAGCCTAATTGGAGTGGATTCAAGATGTAATGGAAAGATGGAACTTGGAGACAGAATATAGAAATCTCCCCCTCCTCCTGCCAGGGATTCCTCTGTATAAGTGGAAAGAGAGATTAGGTGGTGCTGGAGGAATACATGGGTTGTAAGGATTTGTTTGTTTGTTAGATGGGAAACTGACAATTTTGAGTGTGTATGGAAATTATCTAGCAGAGAAAAAAGATTTCGATGATGCTGAGATGGACAGTTGCTAAAGGGAGGTCTCTGCATAGGTGGTTTGTAATGGAACTAGAGAATTACTTGTCAGACTTTATTCCGTGTGTATGTGTCACCTGGGTTCTTGTTAAAATGCAGGTTCTGTTTCTGCATGTTGGGGGTGGGGCCTGAAATTCTACATTTCTAACAAGTTCCCAGGTGGTGCCTATGTTTCTGGTCCCCTTTGCTATGCTTTTGAGTATAAGAACTTGGCATCTTGAGCACAAGAACTAGCAGATGGTATTGGCATAAAATCAGATAGGTTGGTGGATGTGGTTGGAGGGAGGAGAGGAGGCGAGTTAAGTAGTGACTTGGTATATAAATCATGATTATATTTAAAGTGGAATGTTTTGCTCTAGGTAATAATGGAGGTCTTAAAGGATTAGAAAAAATTGCTTCTGTCAGATCTAGAAACTATTTAAAATTGTATCCCTTTATTTCTGTTAAAAAAGGCTTAACATCCTTGTAAGTCATGCAGATTTATAATTATAGCCATATAATAAAATATTTACTATATGGACAAATGCAGAAAGATTTTCAACCATTTTTTGTTTTTGTCTCTTCTCTTTCTTGGATGTTACAGATGACCATGGATGAAAAATACGTTAACAGCATTTGGGACCTTCTGAAAAATGCAATTCAAGAAATCCAGCGTAAGAATAACAGTGGTCTTAGTTTTGAGGAGCTCTATAGAAATGCATATACAATGGTTTTACATAAACATGGAGAAAAGCTCTACACTGGACTAAGAGAAGTTGTTACTGAACATCTCATAAATAAGGTATCCAACTTTAAAGGACTGTTGCTAATACTGTATTGATTGAATGTAGAAAATCTTTTATACCATGTTGTACTTTGATCAAAAGTATTCTTTTTAAAGGCTTTAGGAAGTGTATAGAAATTATTAATTCATGTCTGTATTATAAAACTTCACTCAAAACTTATAATCAGCTAAATCAGAATTTTTGATAATTGAGGGAAGATGAAGTTTGTGATCTGTAATAAATACATTCTCTATAATCATAGTGAAGCATTCAGTAATTTACAAATGCTTATTTATTAGTATGTTAATTACAAATAATTATTTTTTCCTTAAAATGCTTTAATCAATCAGCCCATTTTGGCTTTCTCTACTTTCTCTGTGTATTTGAAAACAATAAAACTGCATTGTTTAAAAATATTCTCTAAGACGTTTCACTAATTGAAGTTGACCTTATTTATTTAACTGAGTTCTGTGATAAATGTCAATTTTTTAAAAGATAAATTAATGGTGGACTGTTAACATTATAAAATGGTTCTTTGATTTCAAAAAGATGTATTTTTTTTTTTAGAACAAGTGTTTTTATAGAGCAAACTCTTACACTGCACATAAAATGTAATTTCATTTATAAAATAACTTTACTACAATGTCTTGCTTTAAATTTTCAAATGTAGAATACCACAGATTTATAAAAACTTCCCCACAGTTTTTGTGTGGTATTAGGGTATTCATTTTTCAAGTTTTATTAAAAATAAAAACAGAAAAGTTCTATGAAAAGTACAATAAATGAATTCTTGTGTGCCCTTCATCTAGATTCACCAGTTAACATTTGCTACATTTTTGCCAGTCTATTAATATTTGTTATTGCTATTCCCAATGTTATTATTGCTGAACAATTAGAGAATAAGTTTTAGATTTCAGTTACCCTAAAGTACTTTGTAACATTTCCTTTAAGAGTAAGGAAATTCTCTTAAGTAACCAAAGAACAATAATCAAGATCAGGCAGTTTGACATTAATATAATACCGTTACCTAATACAGTCCACACTCTGATTTCCCCAGTTGTCCTGCATAGCAGTGATATTCTTTATAGCAATCTGTTTTCTGGTCCAGGATCTAATCTGGGATCACATACTCAGTTCCTCAGCCTGCCTTTGTCTTTCAGCACATTGACATTTTTGAAGAGTGTAGGTCAGTTGTTTTGTAGATTGTCCCTCAGTTTTTGGTTTGTCTGATTGTTTCCTCATGACTAGTTTCAGGTTATGCATTTTTGGCAGGAATAATACATAAGTGATGTTGTGTCCTCAGTGCATCACATCAGGAGGCACATGATGTCAGTTTATCCCATTATTGGTGATGTTAACTTTGATCACTTGGTGTCCGCCAGATTTCTTCACTGTGAAGGTACCTTTTTTGCCTTTGTAATTCATAAGTAATCTGTTGAGATATATTTTGAGACTGTATGAATATCCTGTTCCCCCGGAAACTTTCATGTGATGGTTTTAGCATCTGCTCATGATTCTTGCATGAATCATTATTACTATGGTGGTTGCAAAATAGTAACTTTCTATTTCCACTTTTCTTTCAATAATTCATTTCTCTTACAGGGGATTACATGAGCCAGGTAGTTAGTATCTCATGAAGCGAGGTGATTGTGTTCTTTACACAATCAATAATTTTTTTAAGTGCCTATGAGGCACAGCTTTCAATGAAAATATAGTAGTGGGTGCATAGAGATGTGATACTATCCCTTCTTGGGGTTTTTACTCTGATATGAGAGATGATTCACACATTGAGGTAACAGTGTGAGGCATTATGTAATTAAGTGGCAAGTGAGTTGTATAGGCAATAAATGGCTTAAGAATTCATATGAAGGAGAGGTCACTCTGGACTGTAAGATTTCATGGGAAAGGACGAAATTGAAGTGAGCCTTCAAAAATTTTGGATATATGTGAATAATGTGGAAGGCATTTCAGAATGTCAGATGTCATGTGATCATATAGAGTCGAACTGGTTACATTTGGGTGGTAAGTAGAGCTTGATTGAAGTATATAATGATTATGGGGATTTAGTGGATTATAGTGGATGGTTTGGGAACAGATTGTAGAAAAATTTGAATGCCAGGCTAAGGAATTTGGACTAAATAGTAGAGAGTTATTGGAGGTTTTTAAGTGACTGATAATGTGACAGTATTTGAAGATGTGATTTTAAGTGGGTGATAATGTAACTGAACATTATGAAAATGATAGAAATGTAGAATTGAGAAGAGGTTTACTAGAATCAGGAGAAGACCTGGAAAAATCTGGGTACAGTGATAGTCTAGAAATGAATGGATGATGTCAGAAATTCTGAAGTAAGACTAGGCAGAATTCAGTTAGTAGGAGAATTATGGTGCCACCAATAGCAATATTGTTAAGTTACAGTGGAAAATTTATTTGGAATGGGTAGAGAAGATAGGAATTTTGTTTAGATTATATTGAAAATTTTTTTAGTTGGAAGTTAACCTTAGGAATGATTTTATAAGTGATGAAAATTGAATGTGAGATCATAAGAAGATGCTCAAGTAGAAATATCATGTATTTGGAGATATACAAGTTTAGAGCTTAGGGAGGAACTCAAAATTAAGATATGGAGATTTGGCATTTGGTAGCATATACTGAGGTGAGGAGTAAGTGTTGGAGTTCAGAGAACAAAGAGCCCAGAGTCAGGGAATGAACCTTGGGAGCAAACTGTGATAAGTAGGTGTGGGAAATAAAAAGAAGACTAATATAAGAAGTTTGGCATCAAAAGAAAGAAGAAAAGTAGAATGCTAGCATTTGGTTAAAGCTGCTAAAGTGGATAAGATTGAAAGAACTGAATTCTTGGGTATGGAAAGAGTATGGAATTAAGAGTAATGGAGAAATAAATTTAGAAGAGGGGGATATGTTCTCATTTGCCAAAGGTTCTGTAGAGCAGCCTATGGTGAGTTGCATAATTATTTCATTAGATATTACAATGTAATAATAATAGAAATAAAGTGCACAATAAATGTAATGCACTTGAATCATCACCAAAGCATTCCCCCTGGTCTGTGGAAAAATTGTCTTCCATGAAAATGGTCCCCAGTGCCAAAAAGGTTGGGAACTGTTGCTGTAGAGAATGATAATGATCACAACTAATTCTTATTTAGCATTTACTATGGGCTAGTGATTTTACATGTTTTAACTTAGCTAATGGTCACAACCCAATGTGCCAGATACTACTATTACCTCTGTTTTACAGAGGAAAAAATTGAGGCACAGAGAATTGGTAATTTGTCCAGAAGCGCACAGCTACTATGCAGCCTAGCTGGAACTGCATCCAGGCAGTGTGGCTTTCAGGCGGTGCCTCCTGAGGTAGAACGAATTGAGCAAGATACATTAAATAATGATGAAATTAAGGATGGGTAAGGGGCTTTAAGTTAATTAGCTCACTGTCCATGAAGCTATAGTCCTTTAAATTTTGTTTACATATAAAATATAAGGAAGGAGTTGAAATTAGTATCTCAGAGATTCTTTATTTCTAAAACTGTTAAGAATCTAATAGTTAAACCTTCCATTTTCTGAAAATCTGATGAAGAGACTTGGAGTAATCCTTGTGGGGAATATACTAATGAATTGGCAAGTAAGAAAAAAGCTTAGTAGGAGTTGGCTTGAATGTGTGATTTGTGATTTTTTTAAAGCGATAGTAGTTTGCACCTTAGCCACAAATGCAGAGAAAAACATTTGTAGCCATGTGTTATGGTTGAGAATTGGCTCATCCAAAAAGTGAGAAGAGGAAAGGCCAGGGTGTGAGATTAGTGTTTTATGTGACTGATTTTTGGACTCTGAAACATGGTCAAGTAGATGGTGAAGTCATGTGAGCGAGAACTCCAAGAGGTTCAGCATATCGTATGTTATTAATACTTAAAGTGGTCCTGTATCTAAGGTTAACTGTTGTGTTAGTGCGGGCTGCTATAACAAATACTGTATACTGGGTGGCTTAAAGAGTGAACATTTATATCTCACCATTTTGGAAGCTGGAAAGTCAAAAATCAAAGGGCCTGCAGATTTAGTTCCTGTGAGGGCCCTCTTTTTGGTTCGCAGATGGCCTCCCCCTCTCGGTGTCTTCACATGGCAGGAAGAGAGAGAGAGAGAGAGACAGAGATCATGACTCTCATGTATCTTCTTACAAGGGCACCAGTCCTGTTCATAAGTGCTCCACCCTCATGACCTAATTACCTCCCAAAGGCCCACCTCTAAATACTATCACATTGGGGATTAGGGATTCAAAGTATGAATTTAGGGGGCATAAACATTCAGGCCATGGCAACTGTCATTTCAAAATATAGGAGTTCCTTATAACATAGGCCAAAAAACATGTATTCAAGTTGATTGTGCTAAATAAATTTAAAAATATGCAGCATATGCTAAATTCTTAATTAAACTTCTGTTATACATAATCATTCATGATAATCACCAGCATCTGAAAGTGTTTTTTTTTTCCTTTTCTTTTACAAACACTCATTTGACCATTCAGTTTTTGACTAGGAAATGTACCAATTTCAGCATGTCTATTGATGGATTATTTCAATAGAATAAAGGTTTTTTTTTCTTTTTTCTTTTTTCTTTTTGTTTGAGACAGGTTCTCGCTTTGTTGCCTGGGCTAGAGTGTAGTGGCATCATCATAGCTCACTGCAACCTCAAACTTCCAGGCTGAAGTGATCCTCTTGCCTCAGCCTCCCAAGTGTCTGGGACTACAGGCACATGCCGTCATGCCCAGCTAATTTTTCTACTTTTGTAGAGACAGGGTCTTGTTATGTTACCCAGGCTGATCAAACTTACGGCCTTAAGTAATCCACTATGACTCCCAAAGTGCTAGGATTGTAAATTTGAGCCAGCACACCTGGCCCAAAAGAAAACTGTTGACTGATAGGCAGGGCCATCCTGTAGTAGCTCAGAATATTTGTTTCCTAATGTAGGAAGTATCAATTTGTTCTGCCAAATGGGACTTTGGGACGTTACTGTTACAACGTGCAAAAGTATGTTTTGTGTGAAAATCAATATTCCCTGTCTCTTCATTGTACCTTTTGACTGGAAGGTGAGAAAACGGTTTAGAGTTCTGTGCTATCAAAATATACCTCTCTTTAATCTCACAAAATATACCCCTTTTTTGTGGTTCTGAGAGCATTACTATTTGGTCTTTTTGTCAGTTTTTCACTGTCCTTTTGGCAATTAGCTGAGCTGCCTAATTAACTATATATATTTATTTTAAAGTGAAGTATTTTTAGTGCTGTAATATGTACAGCCAGGACTCATTTTTTTTACATTGAATTTACATGGACTCAGAGGTGTTTTGTCGTAGCCTCAATTTCAAGGTAAGAATAGTGAACGTAGTCAAGTATTTTTGTTAAAACAGAGCAGTGCAAACTGCCAGAGGACGGACGAAGGGAGACTTCAAAGAGGACACTTTTTTGGGATGAAAGTAGCTGGTTGTTGGCTTGGAAATAAGTTCACAAAATTGAAGCAGGCATAGAACATATAAGTGCAATTTCTCTAATTAACATAAAATACTTCTGGTAGGCTATTTTTCTTTCTGTCTCTGGAAGAATGTCTCCTTTGAGGAAACTGAGACCCAAAGGAATTCAGTGAATTTCTCAAGACCGCAAAGTACAACTAAGGGTATTTTATGTGGCCTTTCTGCCTTGCCATAAGAAAAATTTAATGTCACTTTAGTAAAATGAAAACATTTCAGCTTTCACAGGGATTATTTTTTCTTTAACTTTTTTCTAAATAAAATAACTTAAAAAGCATGGTTATACTAGGGGAAAAAAGTTCTGCTTTTCAGATTTAAGGACTTCTAAGTTATATATCATTTTGTCAAAGCCTCAAAGGTATCCTTATAAAGTTTTCTCATGACAGAATTCAGCATTCAGAAGTTTTTATTATTTGTCAGGCTCTGAGCTAGGTGTAAGGAATATATTGGTAAATAAAACACATCTGATCCCTGTACTCATGGAATAGATAAATAAACAAATGTTTAGTTATGAAGTATCAAGAAAATAGGATACAGTGATAGAGAAAAAATGATGAGGTCAACTACATAGGTCAAGAAAGGGCTGTTTGAGGAAGTGATGTTTAAACTGGGATTTAAAGAATGAGAGGTGCTCATGAGAAAAGTGGGTTGAAGAGGATTCCAGGTAAAGAGAATGGCTATACAACACTTTTTTCTGTAAAGGACCAGATAGTATTTTTGTTTTCTGAGCCATACATTCTCTGTCACAGCTCTTCAACTCTGCTGTTGTAGCACAAAGGCAGCAATAGACCTATGTAAATGCACGAGCATAGCAGTATTCCAATAAAACTCTGTATTAAAAAGGCAGCAGGCTATTCTTTGCCAATTCCTAGAGTAGAGACATTGAAAAAAGCCTATTGTGAATTGGGAGTTAAGAGTTGCTAGTGAGGAGGAACGGGACAAGATCAGGTTGGAGAGAGAAGCAGAAGCCAGATCATTCCAGGCCTTGGAGCCATGATGGAGGACTTTGTACTTAATTATATATGTACGTTAGGAAGCCATTCAATGATTTTAAGAAAGACAGTGATATGCTGTGATGCAGGTTCTTAAAATATTACTCTGGCTACTGTGCGGTGAATAAGTTAGAAGCCTCAAGAGTTGAAGTGAGGGGGCCAGGAAGGAGAAATCCAATAAATCAGGTGAGTACTAGTGATGATTCATACCAGTGTAGTGACAGTGGTAATAGAGAAAGGTTTTTGGATTCGAGATATATTTTAGATGTAGAAAGAACGTTACAGGCTAGTAGACTGATTTTAGGGGATCAGAAAGAGGGAAGAATCCAAGATAATTTCTAGGTTTTTGGTTCTTGGACAACTAGCTGGGTGATTCTGTTTTCTGATACAGATTTGGGGTAGAACAAAGAGCTCCATTTTGGACAGGTTAATTTTAAGGTACCTACAAAATTGTATATGCAGATCTAGTTCTCTGAGAAGTTTAAACTGGAAATGTAAATTTGGAAGTTGCAAACCTATAGGTGATGCAAGTTGAATATCCCTAATCCAAAAATCCCAAATTCAGAATGCTCCAAAATCCAAAAGTTTTTGAGCATCAACATGATGCTACAAGTGGAAAATTCCACAGCTGACCTCATGTGACTGGTCACAGTCAAAACTTTATTTCATATACAAAATTGTTAAAAATATTGTATAAAATTGCTGTTTCAACTTGGGTCCCATCCTTAAGATATCATTGGGTATATGCACACATTCCAAAATCTGAAATCCAAAGCACTTCTGGTCCCAAGCGTTTAGGATGAGGGATACCCATGTGTGTTTAAAGCCCTGGAAGTAGATGAAATCACAGAGACAAAGAAAAGAGGGCCCAACATTGAACCCTGAGGAATTTAACACATTGACTGCCACTCTAAAAAAAATTATTTTTTCCTTGGGGCCATGGTGTTTTATTACAAATCTAGAATAAAAACTTCAAAAACAAAACGACCATTTCTAATTTAATGAAAGATTTGTTATTTTTTATTGTTTTCTCTGTGTGAGTTATATGCAATTTGAAAAATAGTTCTTGTGGCTCCCAAAGTGAAGAGACATGTGAGTTAACGTATGCTTCATGAGGCCCCGGGCTTAAAACTAGCACGAGTTAAATACAACTCTCATGGTAGTTAATGGGTTAAACATTTAGTGTTTGAATACATCGAGGTTTGCAATGGAGACTGAGAAATGGCCAGAGAGTTATACTCAGCTCTAACCTTAAATTATAAAATAACTTAGTTTCAACATTTGTTTAGCAGACATGCGGTTTTTCATAGTCATATTGTGTGTGTTTTAAATGTTGAAAGAGTTTTAAATTAAGAAATAGTGATAATCAGTTTCACTACTTGTGGGCAGGGTAAAGGTGGAGCCATCTCTTTTCATTCTTCTTCTGTAAGATTCCTATTTTGGATTCAAACTTTGAGGGTCTCTAAGTGTATTGTATAGTAACAAAGGATTTGGCTTTTATTCTAACCTCTGTTTAGCACTCTATGTTTGTTAGTAAGAAATAACTTAGATGTAGCTGCAGTAGAAAAAGTACTAGGTGAAAAGTAGGAAGAACCGAGCATTAGACCTAATTCTGCCACTAATAATCTTGAGCAAATTAGTAGACCTTTCTGGACTCCAGATTATTAATCTCTAAAATGAGATTGGGGTTGGTTTTGTTAATCTAAAGAGCTTTAAAATTATATAATGAATACGTGTCTTGGTAAGTTTGGGTTATTATGATTCGGGAAGATCGTAGTTTTTGCAGCTTACTTGTTCCTCTGCCATAATATGTGTTTAGAATAAAAACATTTCAATTTTTAATATTCTTGAAGTCAGGGAAGAAAATTTAGTTTAAATGTGGCAAGAGCTTTGTTGTCTCAATTTTGTAATGTTTAGCAGGTTTCTTAGGTTTGCCTTGTGTTTAATTTCTCTTCTTTCAAATTAATACTCTGTGGTAATAATTGGGTAACATGGTAGCCTCATAAATGAACCTATGAAAGCTAATTCTTGTACTTCGAAAGTTTGTTTCCCTGTTAAAAAGAACAGCTGAACAAAAAAGATGTTAACTTTAAAAAGAACATTTACTCTGGTGGTTTTCAAAGTCTATCCATCCATATATCCTATTCTTTAAGTAATATTTTACTTCAGTTGGTAGGAAGGCAGAAAAAGAGGAGCTTCTTCCAGCTCACCTTTCGTGTATTTGGAAAACTGCCTACTAGAGACATATTAAATGCTAGGCAGTGGTCTAAGCATTTGTGATGTACCTAGCAAAGATTCCTGCCTTTGTGGAACTTGTTTTGGACTTACATATGCGGATCTGTGCCTGGAAATCCTGATCTGTTCTAAGTACTTTGTGTTACAGGAGGGAAATTGAAACCTTGAAGGAGACATAGTTTCAGTGTTTGAGTGACTATTTATTTCTTTGAATCTCTTTGCAAACTGAAAAGTCTTTTTGTAGAACAGGTAACCCTTTACTATTTATTTTTTGTAGGTAGGGTCTCTTTTGCCCTAAATGATGTCTCTGTGTACTACTTTTCAATATATTTTCTCCTCATTTTTATTTTTTTATTTTTTATTTTTTCCTCGTACTACTTTAAGATTCTCCCAATTTTTAGAGGGAGAAGAAGAGCCAGTATTTTAAATACTGTATTTATTTATAGGTAAATTAAGATGTTTATGTCAGAGTACTAATTGCCCGTAAAAGTGGAGTTGGTAACTTTAAGGTGAACTCTGGACAATTGTGGGCCAATTAGTTAAACAGACTTACTTTCATAATAAAGATTTTTGAGTGCTTTTTCTTTCTTTTCTAGGCAAATTTAAATGAATGCGGAGAGATATTTTTAATGGCATTTATGCATAAAATATGTTATAAACACAATGATTATAGTGAGTTAAGAAGGATATTGATAGAAACCCTTAGAGATAAGATTTTTGTTAGCAAAGACAGATTCAGTTCAGAGGCCTACAGAAACATTGAGTTTCTCTTGTGTTTCAGCCTCCCCAAAATAATTAAGGCATGATGCCTGGCGGCAAGAAGCTCACAGTTTTTTAGTGAGGTAATCAGATTTGAAGGGGAATTATTTTGCCTGAGGAATTCAGGGCAAGGTAGAAAGAGGAGGTCACTTCTGATGACCCTTAAAGGATTATTAAAGATTCATAATGTGAACAAAGGCAGCATATAGTCCCAGAAGGGCAAATGGCATGAGAAAAAAAGGCAGGTAGATATGAGTATAGTGAGGTAGATCAGTGTAGTTGGAACCTAAAGGGTCTTCAAATGTTTTTGTAGGAAATGAGAATGATAAAGTGGATTGGACTAGAATTTGAAAAACATTGTAGGGGTTTGGGTTTTATTTTGTTGGGAGCCATTGGTTTTTAATTTTCAAAACGAGGCAGGAGAGAAGATAGAGTAAAATATTTAGTATGAATGCCGTTTTTGAGTGCCGCATTGCTGTTTATCTTTACTTCGCCTGCTGTCTTGTCCTTTTTTTCTTACTTAAAGTTGTTGGAAGAAACTGAGAACCCATTACATAGAATATTGGAGTTGCCTAGGGTGATGGCAGGAGTCAGAAAAAAGAGAAAGGCTTGTGAGCTAGGTGTACAAACCCTTAAAGAATCTCATATGGGGAGAGTGACCTGAATATGAATAGGGTAATCCCAAAGAAGGGAGAGACTACTGGGGATCCGGTTTAGAAAAGGGATTATTAGAGAGTCAGTACAATAGCAACCATGAGATATGAGGGACATAGGAAATTGAATGGCTTCTAGTTTGAAAGGGTTGGGAGAGAAATGGTGTTGTGGAAAGCTGGGTTTAAAAGTGTTGCTATTTAGCAGGTTTGCCCATGTTACATACCAGCTCTTCTGCTTACGTTGATAAGTAGACTGTAAGCACTATGAAGACAGGTACCCCTCTCTGTCTAGTTTCCGCTGTATTTTTTAGCGATGTTCTTCTAATACTGTTAAATATGTGAATGAATGAGCTAGGACCTGTTTCATTCATCTGTGTGTCTCCTTGCACGTAGTTGGCACTCAGTTTTCTTTGGAATGAATCTAAGAATAATACTAGCAGTCAAAATAGAAACAACCATGATTTTTAGCCACAAATTGCTGAGATCCGTTTTGTCAATACCCCTACCTACACAAGTTAATTACCCAATCTATTAATAACCGCCTTTTAAAAGCATGGGTGATTTGGGGCTGTATGCCTTTGGTTTTTTGAGACTAAAGCCTGTCATTCTGTTGGGAACCAAATCATGTGATCCTGTGAAACTGTGGTTCTTTTTTTCCACCGTTTTCTTGTTTTCTCAAGAGAACAAAAATGCTAGTTACCATATTGTCATGCTTTGTGTATATTTTACTACTTCTGTCATTGTCCCTGCTGCTCAGTTTAATTGTGATACCAATACTGTAGTAGATTTTATAATAGTATATATCTATTATCTTAATTATTGGGAATGGGATACTTTACAAATGATAATTTATGTGATGTCCTTTTGTGGTTTACCTCTTTTTTCTTTCTGCCTTCCTTTTCTACCAGTAAGTAAAAAGCTATCATTTTTCATGGTACTATTTTGTACTCATAGAGAAATCCTGATTTTCTAAGATGTGTTAAGAAAAGTTTAAAATATTTGAACTAAGAATGTCTTTTTATTAAAAACAATGCCAAATTTAGATGATTTTTTATTTGCCATGACATGTAGCAAATTATCTTTATGTATGAAATTATGAAAATGTGTTCTAATATTACTATTTTGTGCTCTTACTTTGAACCTCATGACTTTGTAGTGCTAGTCATTATACTCTACTTTGTATTGGGGTTGTAGGAACACTAGTATTAAGCTCTCCCTTTCCCTTCTTCCTCATAGAGATTGTGAAGTGGCTGAATGCATCTGGTATCCCCCACAGTGCGTAGCACCCTGCTTTGCTTGTTAGAAGCAAACATGAATGTTTGAACTGTCAGTTTGGGGAAGGGTTTTTATATATTCTTTTGAATGGTTGGTTGATATCTCTGTAAGAGCTTCATTTTGTACACTTGAGTGAGAGTGGGGAATATTGCCACGAAGAATGAATTCGATTTTGAAATTGAAAGTAGTGAGCACTTTGTGAAATGTTTGAAGTTACGTTACTAACTATACATTAGTAAAATTGCTTATAGAACAATCTAGGGATAGCAATTGAGAGAAAAACTTCCCCGCAGTAGCTATCTTACTGTTTTGTTAAGGTTACTGGTATGATTTCTCTGATCAAGATAGCCATCTTTATTCTTAAAGTTAGTTAAAAAATGGTGAGAATAATACTGTCAACCTAAAAAATATCAAGAGGATGTGAATTTTATATCATTAGGATATTTAAAAACGTCTACAAAATTTAAAATTAATTCTAACCTTAGTAGAAGCTTCCTTTGAAATACAGAAATCTTTAGATTGTTTTATGTATTATAAGAGAGAGCAACATCTATTCACCAAATTTGTATTGAATATAAAAGTAATTGGAGTTTGGCTGCATTAAGAAATCCTCAAAGTGTAAAGTAAAAGCGTTCTGTCCAGTCATGGAAAAGTTTCTGTTCTTTACCGGAAGGGAAAGCAAGCATCAGTACACCTGTGCTGCCGTTGTTCATTATGTATGACTGTTAGTAAAAATAGCAAAACATTGCCCTGTCTCTTTTTAACTTTTAAAATCAAGAATTCTCATGGTGAGAGGAAGAGCTGTGGAGTGTTTTTCGAACAGTTTGTATCAAATTGGGAGAGTTGTCTTCCATACCCCGTGGCTTGGCTCCCATGAAGAGTCACTTCTGTAATAAGCCACTTTTTGGATAGATTTGTGTCATATGCTTCTGGTGCGATAAAGTGGAAAATATTTTCAGATCTTCAAGAATTCTTCCTTAATGGCATTCCTTGGAAAAATAAGGTTTACATAACCGGTAAAATCTGTAAAGTGACAAACCCTCAGATCATACATGATTAATGCAGGACTCTGAAAAAATTTAAATGTTGTAAGTGGAAACTTAAGTGCTGTTTTTATAGATCATGCTAAATGTTGCGTATTTGTATATTTGCTGGCTTCATCAAATGAAACAAACAACATGTTTTAGAATTTTGAGCCAGAAAGATATTTAGCAGGCATCCAGAGGCTGCCAATTATTTTACATAGTGGAAACCCCTGTTTAAAAATCATACAAAACCAATATAAATCATTTTTAATCAGGAGAGACGGAGCCTTCCCTGCAGTGGTACTAATAAGTAAGGCATCTCAGTGAGCATGATGTGAAAGCCATTGATCTAATCAACCACAGTTACAACCACTTACAGGGTAGAGGAGCTACAGACCAGATAGGTTACATGACTTGGTCAGAGTCCTAGTTAGTAATTTCCTTGGGCAGTTGTCTGCAAAATCTGAAACTGATGCTCAAAGGCATTGCTTATTGCAGCATTTTGGATTTTTGGATGGGGGTGCTCAACAAGTGAGTGTTAGATTCTAAATCTGAAAAAATCCGAAATCTTAAACACTTCTGGCCCTAAGCATTTCGCATAAGGGATATTCAACCTATACTGATTTTGACTATTTTAGCTTCTGGGTGAATGTTAAAAGTACTAGCTATTTGTAGAAGAACTCACCTCTTAGAGTTATAGTACCTCTGTGATACTTTTTTTTTTTTTTTTTTTTTTTTTTTGAGACAGAGTCTTGCTCTGTTGCTTTGGCTAGAGGGTGTGCCATGGCATCAGCCTAGCTCACAGCAACCTCACACTCCTGGGCTCAAGCGATCCTCCTGCCTCAGCCTCCCAAATAGCTGGGACTACAGGCATGCGCCACCACGCCTGGCTAATTTTTTCTATATATTTTTAGTTGTCCAGATAATTTCTTTCTGTTTTTAGTAGAGACGGGGTCTCGCTCTTGCTCAGGCTGGCCATGAACTCCTGAGCTCAAACGATCCTCCCGCCTTGGCCTCCCAGAGTGCTAGGATTACAGGCGTGAGCCACCACACCTGGCCCTGTGATACTTTTTTATGTCTTTTGTATACTTAGCATGTGCTCTATGTGCCCCATTTTGTGTTTTTAATATATCCTGTGTATTTTTTGATGCAAAATAATGCTAAGTAAGTTTCTATACTTTAGAAATTTGTCTATATTTGGACAAAATATTGTCCTGAATTTTGAGACTTTTTATGAAGTCCTCAATTTTTAGTATTCCATGTCATCATTGATGGTATGTTCTAGTTTCAGTGAACTTTAGAATTAAAGTCTTTAGTTCATTTTAGTTGCTGATTTCTTTGTCTTACCTTACTTAGGACTGGCTGCTGGGATTTTGCCCAAGGCATTGAAATTCAGAGAGTGAAAAAATTTTAATTAATGATTAAAAACAATTGTGTATAATGGAGGGTGGGAAGTACTGTGTAAATGATAATGTCCTTCAACTCTCCAGCTAGCCCAAGAGCCACTGGCCGGGGGTAGCTCCTTGCAAATCCATGGAGATGCTTGGATGTGAAAACTCAAGGGCGAAGTCTGGGACCCTGTAGCTCCTGCTCCTGCCCTTGCTCTTGCCTGCTGTTCTCGTTAGTAATCCTCCTTTGCTTCCCTTTACCAGTAATTTGATTGACTTTTTAGGATGTGTTTCTTGCAGCTTGAACAGTAATTTATCAGTGAACAGATTTTATTAAATCATTTCAAAATAAAGGGTTTCTTTTGACTTAGTAATTTCACTTTAAACTTTGCTAAGGATGTAATTTTTTAAAATGCAAGAAAAGCTGTATTCACAGAAATGAATGTGATACGCAAATTTGAATTGTCACGGAGTGGTTCATAAGGTTGATATACTCAAATTGCATAACAATTCTTTCATCATTTGACATTTAAGTTGCTTTTATGAATACAGCTTGTGGCATCATAGCTTATGTTTATGATAAAACAGCACCCAACTTGACAATCATAATTACTTGTAAAAGATTAATATGTAATAAAATTGGCCTTTATTTTCATGTGTAGTTCTTTGAATTTTAGCACAAGTACAAATTCATGTAACCACCTTCACACTTGATATAGAACAGTTCCTTCACTCCAGAAAACTCCCTCTGTTTTCCCTTTATAATCACATCCTCCTCTTACCCCTAGTCCCTGGCAACCACTGATCTGTTCTCTGTCACCATAGTTTTGTTTTGTTTTTTTTCAAGAATGCCACCTAACTGGAATCATATTAAATAGTTGGTAACCTTTTGGGACTGGCTTCTTTCCTTAAGCATATAATTATTTTGAATTTGATTCAAGCTGTTGTATCAATAGTTTGTTCACTTTTATGGCCAATTGATACTCTACTGTATGAATGTACCACAGTTTGCTTATCTATTTACCTATATGCTTGTTGAAAGACATTTTTGTAGATGGTTTTTTGTGATTGTAAATAGAGATGCTATGAACATTTGTGTACAATTTTTGTGCAAAATGTAAGTTTTCATTTCTCTAGGGTAATTATATAGAAGTGGGATTGCTGGGTCATATGGTAAGTGTATATTTAACTGCATAGGAACTGCCAAACTGTTTTACTGTGAGGCTGTACCATTTCGTACACCCACCAGCAAAAATGTATGATAGTTCCAGTTGCTGTGTATCTTTGTCAGCAGTTGGTATTGTCGGCATTTTATTTTAGCCATTCTAATGGATGTGTATTGGTATCTCATCATGGTTTTAATTTGCATTTCCCTAATGGCTAATGATGATGAATGCCTATTCATGTGAAAAATTGCCTTCTATTTATCTTTGGTGCAGTGTCTGTTCAAGGCTTTTGCCCATTTAATTATTTTCTTTCTTTACTGAGTTTTAAGAGTTTCCTGTATATTTTGGACACAAGTGATTTGATTTTTCTTCTAGTCTGTAGCTTTTTTTTTTTTTATTGTTTCAACAGTATCTGTAGAACAAAAGTTTTTAATTTTGATGGAGTTCAGTTTTCATTTTTTTTAATAAATCATGCTCTTGGTGTCATTTGCTTAAAATTCTCAGATGACTGTTTTTTTACTTTTCATTGGAATATAACCTTTTCCTTTGGATTACTATGGTGCTTTGGGAGTGATATGATATAGGTAGGTATTTTTCTCCTAAAGCAAAGGTGAATGTTAATCAGTGGCTTAAAAAATTCGGGACTCAGAATTGCATAAATGTTACTATTACAACAAAACATTCATGTTGAAGAAATTCTGCAGAGGAAAGGAAAAGAAATGACTAGTGTGGCCTTGGTTTTCTAATCCTGGATGTTGTATCAGACTCACCTGGTAGACATTTTTAAACTAGATTGTTTTTGGATCTTGGGTGGCTCCCAGATCTTTTTTTTCTAAAGTAGACTTTGTTTTTTAGAGCAGTTTTAGATGACAGCAAAATTCCATGGAGGGTATAGAGATTTCCCATGTATCCCCTGCCCCACCTCATAGCTTCCCCCACTATCAACATCCCACATCAGAGTGTATATTTGTTACTGTTGATAAACCTACGTTGACACATCATTATCACCCATAGTTTACATTAGGGTTCACTTTTGGCATGAACCCAGTCTATGGGTTTGGACAAATGTACAATGATATATATCTACCATTATAGTATCATACAGAATAGTGTCACTGCCCTAAAAAATCCTCTGTGCTCCGTGTATTTATCCCTCTATCTCTGAAAATCTAATCTTTTTACTATTCCTTAGTTTTGCCTTTTCTAAAATGTCATGTAGTTGAATCATACACTGTATAGCCTTTTCATATTAGCTTCTTTCACTTACTAATATGCATTTAAGTTTCCTCCATGTCTTTTCATGGCTTGATAGCTCATTTCTTTTTAGTGCTGATAAAATATTCCATTGTCTGGGTTTGGCACAGTTTATTCATTTACCTACTGAAGAGCATCTTGGTTCCTTCTAGGTTTTGGCAATTATGAATAAAGCTGCTGTCAACATTTGTGTGGGGGATTTTGTGTGGACATAAGTTTTTAACTCATTTGGGTAAATACTAAGGAGTGCAATTGCTGGATCATATGGTAAGAATGTGTCCAGTTTTGTAAGAAACTGCCAAACTGTCTTCCAAAGCGGCTGTACCATTTTGCATTCCCAATCAGTAGTGGATGAGAGTTCCTGTTGCTCGGTGTCCTCACTAGCGTTTGATGTTGTCATTGTTCCGGGTTTTGGGCATTCTAATATGTGTGTAGTGGAATCATATTTTTTAATTTTCTGTTCCCTAATGATACATGATGTTGAGCATCTTTCCAAATGCTTATTTGCCATCTGTATCTCTTTTTTGGTTAGGTGTCTGTTAGAGTCTTTTGCCCATTTTTTAAATTGGGTTTGTTTATTAATTTTTTTTAAGTTTTAGGGATTCTTTTTTTATTTTGGATAATAATCCCGTGTTAGATATGTCTTTTGCAAATGTTTTCTTCCGATCTGTGGCTTGTCTTTTCATTCTCTTGACGAAAATCCACTTTTTAAAAACTTTTTATTTTTTATTTAGAGATGGGGTCTTGCTATGTTGCCCAGGATGGCCTCAAACTCCTGGGCTAAGCGATCCCCCCACCTCAGCCTCCTGAGTAGCTAGGACTACAGGCATATACTACTGCTTCCTACTTAACTCTATTTTTAAAAGCTCTTCAAGTGATTCTACTTCTCTGCCAGATTTGTGATCCACTGTTCTGAGCTACTTTCTCTTTCTTTCTTTGCAAGGCTAAGTGCCATGCACAGCCATCAGTTTTCACTAGTCATTTCATCTTTTTTGTCACAGCTGGTCCCATCCTATTCTCAGCTTCCCTGGCGTTGCTGTTTGGTCTTCTGTGTCTTTCCATCTGTGTGACTTTAATGTAGGTTTTCTTTAATAATAATGGTGGTCATACTTGATCTGTAGGCTCTTGGGGTTCTGATACCACCTTTTACAGCAGAGTTCCCTCCCATTTGCCTTGGTACAGAATGTGATGGTGGTTGTGTTAGGGTGTGAGAGTGTTACCCCTCGCCCCGTGTTGCCCTGACTTTCTTTCTTTTTCAGTGGTTTTGATACTACGTTCATAATTTATAAAATAAAGGTTAATTCTTTTTTTCTTCACTAAGTGTGTATTTTGGTTTGTATGCCAACTTACTATCATTTAAAAAGCCTGTTTTACTCTTCATAAAAGTTGAATTTTCATCTCATTCTTACCATTTTATTGTGTGTATATATCTATTTTTCATGTATCACAGAAAAATAATTTTCTATGGAAATATTAGAAGAAGAGTTTTTTGTTTATAAAGTAATCTGAATGATTGAGAGGAGATTGCAACAAATGTATCTAAGGTGTTGTGTATATGCATAATCACTGAATAATCAAAAAATTGGCTCTTAATAGGAGCTATTTTCTGCCTAGTAAAATTCAATTTTATTGATGTGTTAGGATAATTTTTTGACATATCTTGCAAATAAGGCAATCATTTATGACACATTGTACTAGTTGATTGCATTTTTATTTTGCTGAAAGGCGGGTATAAATATAAATTATAAATATTAACACAAATACTTGATATATTTTATTGTAAAATGTATAAGTGAGTGATTTTGGAGAGTATGTCTTATTTTATAACATTAACTTTTTATTTAATTCAGTTTTTCATTCATCCAACAAATATGCCAAGCACATTTGTGTGTTCCAAAATCAGGGTGATTTTAATAGTTAATATTTAACTTGATTTTATAAAGAAGTATATAAAAGTTTATTTAAGTCCTTAAGAATAATTGGGTAGATACTCTGGTGTTTGGAATATATAATTTTATCGGTACATTGGTTCATTGTTGATGAACCATAGGCTTCATTGGTTAATTGCAGAAATGTGCAGCTTGGTGTAGAATTTTGTAAATAAGCACATTTTCAACTTGTTTTTTTTAGTGTTAGCTACCTTTGGATTTGCATCTGACAAGTGTCAGATTTAATGAGTTGAAACAAATGATACATTATCCATTTTGTGTAAAAGTATTTAACATAGTATTGTTAACTAACCAATATGTATGTTTATCATTTTGATAAAGTCAGTGTATTTGTGGAGCAGTTTCTGGGTGGTGTAACTTGCCGTTGAGGAGCTTAGTCTTGTGAACAAAAGATTAAATTTATAAGCAAATTCTAAATGATGTGGTATAGGCAGTGGTTTTCATACTGTATGTTTAGTAAACTGGATGTCTTTGTCTCATCACAAAATCTGATGACCTCATTTTCTCTAGTATATAAGAAAAAATAAAGTAGATACAATTTTCTCAATTTGAACTTAATCTCCCATAGTGTGTTCTGTATATTTTCTTTTGATCTTTGGTACTTCCAACCACTTGTTTATACAAGATCTAATACAGAATGGCATTTTATTTAAATGTATTTATAATTCAGTTTTATAGATATCTGTATATCTCAACATACATATTAGATAATTCATGTTTCTCAAAAGGCATCATGACTTCTTACTCTTCTGAACCTGAAAAGGTTACCCCACTAGTGCAAATTATCTAGGGTAAATGATATTTGGAGGTATAAGATGTCTGTTTAGACTGGAGTTATTGACGGTTGAGGTAGGCCACGGAAGGTTGGTTGGCTTTGAATAACTGGAGAAGCTAGCAATATATAGTCCCTAAGTATTGTAGGAACTTAGAGGACAAACACACTACTTCTTCATGATAAAGCTAGAACCAGAGTCTAGATTCTGTTTCCTAGTTAAATGATCTTTCCATTGTGCTGATAGCATAGCAGGAAGGAGTAGTGGTCAGCAACCTGGAGAAGATGGTACTAAGCTTGTCAACTGTGGAACAGAATTCTTGAAGTCTGAGTAGTCTTTTTATCAGGATTGAATTAGGAAAGTATTTCAGATTCAAACTTTATGTGCACAAGCAGATGTCCTGAAAGTGCTTATCATGTCAAAGGTGAATCTAGGTATTGGAGGTGGGGATGAAATAAATGATCTTACATATATACCAGGCCCTGTTCTAGGTGTGGAGGTATACATGGAAAAGACAAATCCTGCTACCGTGTAGGCATTTACATTTACATTTTAGTGGAAGAAAGAATAAATATGTAATATAGTAGTTAGATAATGATGAGTACTATGAAGAAAAATGAATTGTAGGGTAAAGAAGTAGAGATAGGGGTTATTTGAGAGGTTAAGGAAGACCTCTCTGTAGAGATGAAATTTGAGCAGAATAAATTGAGGGAGTGAGCCATGTGAATCAAGGCAGAAGAAATGGCAGAGCCCAGTTGCTATATTTATTGCAAGGAGGTCATTGAAACTGGAGTGTACTAAGGTAATAGTCGATGTTTATTGAATGTTCGGCAAGTGCTAGGCACTGTTCTAAGTGTGTTTACTAGTGTTAATTTGATCCTTACAACAATCCTAAAAGAAGGATACTATTTTACATATAAGGAAACTGAGGCACAGAGATTAAATAATTTACCGCAGATCACACGGTTGGTCAAGGAGCTGGGATTGGGCCCAGGTAATTTGACTCCAGAATCAGTACTCAATCATTATTCAAAGTTGGGGGAGAGGAGATATAGTAGGAAATTTAGTTGGAGCATTAGCCTGGGGCCAGTTCTATAGGGCCTTATAGTTCATTGTAAGAATAAAGGATTTTGTTCTGACTGTAATGTTAAGTCATTGGAAGGTTGAGAAATGCCTAGGAGTTTGCTTTATGATTCTGGAGATCAAAAAAGAAGTCTGGACTATACATACATATTTGGTGTCATGTGTATAGATTATAGCTTAAAATATTATATTTCTACTGGTCTGTAACATTTCTTTGATTGAAAATTAAGGATTTGCACTTTATTATTTTATTAAATGGATAAGTGCATGTGTGTGTGTGTGTGTGTGTGTATATATATTAGTGTGTGTTTATGTGTTTGGATGTGAACTAATGAACTCCTCTGTTACTAGGTGCGAGAAGATGTACTAAATTCATTGAATAACAACTTTCTTCAAACGCTAAATCAAGCTTGGAATGATCATCAAACAGCTATGGTGATGATTAGAGACATACTAATGTATATGGTAAGTAGAACTTTTTTTATCGTTTTTTTCCTTTAAGATGCGAAGCATTTCAAAACACAATGTGACTGCCTGTCAAATTTAGTTGGGTGGTACATCTTGGTGTGGGAGGTGGTTTTTGTTTTTAAATAAATAGTATTTCCTTTGTGAGGGCCAATCTCAGCCCTATGTGAATAAAATCTTAATTGTTCACATAGTTACTGAATGGTTAGAATGGAAAACTGAAAGGGAATGATTTAATTTTTCTTAAAAAATTTCTTAATTTAGCACTTGTGTTTCAAAATGGGAAATATTGAAAAGCCTTATTACTCAACATATCTTCTTAAGTAAGGATTGTTAAATGACAACATGAAAGATCAAAGCTGAATATTTTCTTACAGGTTTTTAAAATCTAAGTTCTTATATGTTCAGTGACAGAGGATGTCATATTAATATAAATATTTTTGTAATAATTATAGTCTAATAGCTGTCATCTGTTTTTCCTAATAGTAAATCCTTGTGGTGCATGATTACAGCTAGTCTTGTTTAAGGATATTAGCTTGTCAGATGTATATTCCACTTTTTTTTTTTAACCTATTATTGCTGTTTTTTGTTTTTAGCACTCAAGAAAAAAAGTCCTGTTAAGCAAGACAATTTGGAAAATATTGACTTGAACTAGCCGTTTAATAACTTTCAGGGAGATTAAACTCTGTTTTTTTTTTTTTTTTTTTTTACTTTAGTATGATTATAGAATGAAGCTAGATTCATCAAGCTTAATTGTGTCACTGCAAAATTAACAAGTCTAATGACTTGTTATTTCAGTGTTTGTGTTTAGGAATTAGATATAATGATTTTCTTCTAAGGTTTCACCTTCTTTTCAAATTTTTATTTCCAGTTCCTTTAGTTTTGATTTTTAGTTGCAATGTAGTGATAAGAGCTTGTCCTAGTTTTTTTTACTCGGTAGAATAAAGCAATGTTTAGAAAGAATTTCCAGTGAGAACAAACAGCTGTAAAGTTTTTGTTCTGCTCTGTGAATTCAGTCAGGCCTGTTACCCCTGGTTTTGTAAGGGCTTAGTGGCAAAGGGGGTCAGGGAGAGGCCACTTCATTTTTCAGGGATTTGATAAAAAAGGTCTAACAAATTATTGAGCTGTTCTGAGCATTTTTCTCATCAGGTTATAGATCAGCTTGTGCTATCATTTTGAGGGTAAATGAGATAGCATGTGAAAACATATCATAATGTCTGGCATATAAATGAGAAATAAGTCAGCTTGCTGCTGTTCTCTTCTTTAAGTTCTAGATTTGGTGAGTCTTTAAATTCCCTATCAACAAATCTAACACTAAAATAGAAAACCGCTTGTATGTAATTTTATGGTTCCTTGCTCTGTTGACAGAAGAATTATTTTAAAATTTTATACACACACACTCCACTCTCTCATGTTATTTTTTAAATTTGTTTTGTTTCAGTTCCTTTTTTTTTTTGCAGTGAAATCTCAAGCCTTGAATCCTGGTTCTACCACTTAATGATCACAGTCAAGAAATTAATTAGTTCATGCCTCTGGTTCCTCACTTATAAAATGAAAATAATGTCATTAGTATTGCACCAATTGGGTAGAGTTATCCATGAGGCTTAAACAAACCCTTCATCTAAAGCACTTACAGGTATTGGCCCATAGTAATATGCTTAGTAAAAATTAATTTTATTTTTTGTCCCATCATCTCTTCATCAAACCCATATGGTAGTACCACAACACTGGATAAACTGAAATCTTACATAAGGTAGATCGGTGTTACTGTTTGTCCCTTGTCACAGACCTCTGATCAGCCCTCCATACTGCCCAGCAGTTTCATTCTTTCCTTTAGTCAGCTTGCTCCAGCAGTTACTTCTCTTCAAACCTTCAGCGCTCACACGCTCTCTCTCTCTCATCCCCTCACTCTTAGTAAAGATCTTGCCTTACCTCCCAGAAAGAATAGAAAGCATCGAGTAGGACCTATGTTCATTTCTTGCCACTAAATCTAGAACTTTACCTGTATGTTCTCCCCTTTTTATGTCTTTTTCCCTTCTCTTTTAATGGAGGGTGATGTTTTCTGTCCTGTTAAAGGTAAGTTCTCAACCTGTGCTGTGGATCATATCCCCTCTGCCTCTTCAGGAACCTTAAGTATTTTTGGATTCTGCCTTTTTTTTACTGGATCTTACTCATCAGCATTAGACATATTCAGGCCACTCACATCCTCAAAATAACATTCTGTTAAATTTTCTGATGGACCCCTGCACTCTCTCCCAGGGTTTCTCATCTGTCATTCACAGCTAAATGTCTCAGAAGGAATGTTGACACTTGCTATCTCCCTTTTCTCATTTTTCATTGACTTTGAATGTGTTCCAGTTAAGCTTCTGCCTCAGCTGTTCTGATCAGTTTTCCCTGTATTAGGATCGCCATGCTGTCTGTGCAACTCTGACTGCAAAGATCACTGCTCATCCTCATTCTTCTTGATTTTCAGCAGCATTTGCCACAGTTGACCACTGTTCTTCTTCTAACATGTTTTATGTCCTTGATTGCTGTGACAAAGTGCTCTCTTTATATGCCTCCTACCTTCTGACTGTTTCTTCTCAGCTCCTCCCTCTCCTCTACCACCGGCACCATTACCATCACTCCCACTGTTCCCCCTTAAATAGACACATTCTTGGGACTTGGCCCTAGACTTTCTTCTTATGGTACACTCTCTCACTTCATTTAGCTCCATGTTCGTCTGTGCAGATGATTCTCAGATTATGTCCCTAGCCTCATTCTCTGAGATTGTCACTTATGTATATTCATTTGTCTAGTTGATGGCTCCCTTTGTTGTCTAAGTAATTTGGCATGTCAAATGAGCTCATAATCACTATCATTCCAGTTGTTCATACCAGAAACTTGGGAATTATTCTTAGCAGTTCCTTCTCCCTTTCTCCCTGTATCATCTGTTGATAGAGTCTGCGATTTCTCTCTGCTTTCATCTCTGTTACCCAACACCCAGCCACCTTCATTTCTCTTGGGAGTGTTCAATATAAGTAGTCTTATGACATTCAGTGCGTTCTTCTCTATTCCTTTTTCCGTATTGCTCCCAGAGTTGTTATTTTGATCATGTTACTGCCCTGCTGAAATCCTTACCTCTCATCTTGGAATCCTCACATGTGTCTTCTGTCTAGAAATGTTTTTATAATGTTTTCTTTCCTCATGTGACTTGCTCCCTGCTTACTTACCCTTTAAGTCTTAGCTTATATTTCTTGTAAGATTTCCCTGACCCATGTACTCCCCACTGACTGCAGTTGTTCTCACTATACATAGTGTACTACTCCTTTGCAGCATTTATCACAATCATTAATAACTGTTTAGTGTATGGTTTCCCCACTGGATTGAACTTCATGAGGATGGGGACAATGTGTCACTATTATGTCTTAACTAGACCCTCAAATATATCTCGAATGAATTAATACAGATATATAGTATGTTCTTTTTTAATAGACCATGCTTTCTAAAAGTGCTTATTAAAAATTTAGATTCAGAAAGAAATTAAAGTATTGATGTCTTCATGTTTTACAAGATACATTTTTTTTATTTTCCTATCCTTCATTCTCTTATTTTGTCTTTTTATGTGTAGTATTCTGGGCTTAATTAAAATGCACTTAGGATTGCATTTTAAAATTAAGGTAAAATTTATATACATTGACACGAGCTGAAGTGTACAAAATGATTTTTGACAAACATACACACCTCTAACCAATATCCCATTCAAGATAAATAAATGCTTTTAATTTTTCAAAAGTCAAAAAAGTTTTTTCCTGTTGACTTTTACACTATTTTCTTTGAAAAATTTTATTCTCATTCTAGACATTCTCATATCTCAGATCATACTACCTGAATAGGCCATATACCCCATGTGTACTGGAACCTACACAGGTTTCTTCTTGTGATTACTGGCTCTCACTGTTGGAATTTTAGATTTCAGGCTCAAAGAGGGAGGAGATAAGAAGCTTTACTGTTTACCCATCTACCACCTACTCAGCTAGTTCACATGTTTCTAGACAGAACATGTGACCTCTAGTTTCTGCCACTCCACCCCTTCCTTATGTTTGAGACTTGGATTACCTGTTTGGCCCATGAATGCATTAGAGTTTGTAATCCCTGCTTTACTTAAATTTGTTATTTTTAATTCCTTTTTTCCTTAAAGAAATGATTGCATGTTCAGCTTTTTTAACATAGTTTGGGACTAGTTAGCATAAGTTTCATTTTCAATTTTAAATTGTTTTAAGGATTAGTGATTGGGAAAAGATAGTATAGAGAATGTTATAGGTTTATGTGATAGCCTTAATTACTGACATAATCCATAAGTATTAATATTTGGTTCATTTTTCTCTTAATGATACAATATCAAGGGAAAATTAAATTTATAAATAGTATTCTCTAGGCTTCTCTTTGAGCAATTAGAATTAATGTCAAAGGAATAGAAAATCGTTTTCTACCTGGATATATAGGGTTAATAGAAGATTAAAAGAGGAATTTTTTACATAAAACTTTATGGTAGATTTCAAAAATTGATCTTCCCCTCCCCTCCCCTCCCCTCATCTCGCCTCTGCTTCCCTCTCTGTTTTGTTTTTTTAGAGATAGGATCTTTGTTACCCAGGCTGGAGTGCAATGGCACCATCATAGCTCGCTGCAGCCTCAAAATCATGGGCACAAGTGATCCTCCTGCCTCAGCCTCCCAGGTAGCTGAGACTGCAGGGATGCACAACCATGCCCAGCTAATTTTTTTTTTTTTTTTTTTTTTTGTAGAGACAGCGTCTGGTTATGTTATCCAGGCTGGTCCCAAACTCCTGCCTCAAGCATTCCTCCCGCTTCAGCCTCCCACAGTGTGGGATTACAGGTGTGAGCTACCTACCACACCTGGCCTCAAAGATATTTTTTTGTCTTTACTTGTGTTTGTCTATATTTCCAGTTGTTTCCGTAAACAGCAATGGTAGAGTAGTATTACAAGTTATTCTTAAGATTCCAGAGAATAAATTCTAAGGCATGGGTAACCTAGGAAAGGAGGGGTCACTGCTTCTTTGAGCTCTGTCATCAAGGATGGTTAAAGAGGTAAGGTGGAATGTAACAACAACTTTGTGAAGAAGAGAGAAGCTGAGAAACTCTTCTCCTGATGCTCTTAGTCTCTTTAGTAAAGTAGAAGGTGGGACCATGTGTTTAGAGTGACAGAAGCATGTAAATTGTTGAGAGCTTGAGGAGTGTGGTAGGCTGAATAATCCAACCCTCCATATATGTCCATGACTAATATCTGAAACCTGGGAATGTTACCTTATATGGCAGAAAGAACTTTGCTAATGTGATCAAGTTAAGGATTTTTAGATGAGATTACCCCCAGCTATTCCCCTGGGTCTGATGTAATCACAGTGATCCTTACTACAGGGACACAGGAGGAGTCGGAGTCAGGAAAAGATGATGCGATGATGAAAGCAGAGACTCGAGTAATGCACCTTGCAAATGGCGGAGGGTTCACTTGCCAAGGAATACAGATGGCCACTAGATGCTGAAAAGGAAGTGGATTCCCCCTCAGAGCCTCCAGAAAGAACCAGCTCTGCCAATGTCTTAGCTTTAGCTATCCCTCTGAAACTGATATCAATTTTCTGAACTCTGAAACTATAAGAGAATAAATAAGCCACTAAATATGTGGTAATTTGTTGCAGCAACAATAGGAAACTAATGCAGAGATAAAAGTTTTGAACACTTGTTCTGTTCTGGGGTCAACTAGGTATAAATAAATACATTATCTGTAGTTGCGAGGGAGTAATTTAGGTGGTTGGCACAAATTTTTTATAGTGGAGCAGTCAGCAGAGTTTGTCTTTTTTCCAGAGATACTTAGCAGCCTCAGAGAAAAATGTTCAAAATAAGAAAAACCCACTGGTAGAATTTTCCCCTATTGGATACAGGGGAGAATTCTCAGACAGTAGCATTGTTGAAATGGTTGCTCATCGCTCTGTGCTATTTAAGGAGGCAAGCGACTCATAAGGTCCCAGGAGATAGAAGTATTAGGTATTAGGGATCAGTAGACCTGGAGACCTAGTGAGAATGAGGGGCAGGTTCATGTAAGTATAACAAAGTAGGAGAGGTGAGAAGAAAAAAATGATGTTCAGTGCCCCAATTATTTGATGTCTTCTATGGTGTGGGCAGGCCCAGCGTAAATGCTATCTTCGCTCATATCAATATGTGGCCGAAGGGAATCTTGGTAAAATGGAAGATGAAAATTAAGGTATCTGTAAGGAATGTGTCAGATTGCTTAATAGTTGAATGTCATAGTTACCAAAGGTAATAGGTGGCAAGGAGCATAGTTGGGAGAAATACTGTAAGCTGTCTGTCAAAGCTACCAAGGAAAATTCGTGTGCCCTTGGAGATCAGAAGATGGGACAAGAACATAGAGATGATGGTGGATGAGTATTCTGTCCTGTAGATTTTGATACTTCTATCTCCAAAACACCACATTTCTTTACAATAGTTGACTGTACATTTAGAGAACATAGCTACATTTTGAAAAAGCACAGATAGGTTGATAAGAGTTTTCCTGGCACCTTCTTCTGCTTTCAAAATGACATCCTAGAAGAAAACAGAATCCAGTGGCTTTTGAGCTTTTAAACTTCATACCTATTCAATGTTTTTATTGACTATGCTTTTATAAGCAAGATGTGTTCAAGACAGGCGTTCTCCTTATGTGCTCTGATTTTTGTATCTGTGATTGACCATATCCAGTACCCTGGCATCTTTTTATAGTTAGGTCAAAAGCCAAGTTCTACATCTTTATGTAAAATAAAAGCAAGTCATCATCATAAATACTGTAAAGGTTAAGAATGTGCTTGGTAATTAAGATTTCTTCCCTGCCTTCCATCTCAGCTCCTGTTTCTTTTTTGTTTTATTTCGTTTTTGTTATGCATAATTACATTATCTTCTTGCTATTTAAAATTGTTTAATGTTCTTCAGCTGCTGTCTGAAACAAATTAATAGAACCATAAACACCTCGATCACTGTGCCCTGTTAACTGTTGTTTTTTTTTTTTTTTTTTTTACGTGCCGCTATGATTTAGCATTTCATGACATTAAGTTCAGGGTGGCAAGTATTTATTCAGTGTTTATACTGCATAGCATGAAGTAGACCCTGTAGTGTAGTTAGAAACACAGCACATATTTCTTGATGGAGTAAAGGGAATGAAATTTTTGTCCATAAAGTAGATTGCTGCCAGTGTATATATAAAAAGTTGGGAGTGGTGAGAAAAATGTTTAATGATGAATTGAGAGACTCTTGGCTTTAGTTCCTGCTTTGTCATTAATGTGCTTAAGTCACTTAACATCTCTGGGTAAGGGTTTTGCTTCTTTATCTGTGAAGTAAATTTGTTGGATAAGACCTCTGATTCTTATTTTATTGGGAGTCGTAGATCCTTTGAGAATGGTCCTAATTCATGGACCCTCTCCTAGACATAGGCGTGTGTACATCTACATATGACACAGCATATACTCTTTTGTGCAGTTTCAAGGGGCCTGAAACCTGTCAGTGGGATTGGGTTAAGGATATGTTGGTTAGATCACTTTAAATGTTAGAGCCCTTTCAGCTCTAACATTTTATACCATTTTAAAACTGAAAGTGAACAGCTAGAGATGGTGTCTCGAGAATAGTAATAAAGGAAGAAAAGAGGAGCTGTAGGTAGATTAGTATTACGTTGATCGCAGTTTCTTTAAGAACTCCTTTTTTTTTCTTCTTCTTTAAGAACTCTTAAAGTGAGTTAATTCAGCCTTGCTTAACTATGAGTCTACCTAATACTGCTCCTTATAATAGCAGACAACACTTTCATTGCCTTTAGTGTGTGCCAGGCACTGTTTTAAGCACTGTATGTTAATTCATTTAATCCTTACGATCTTTTTTTTTTTTAATCCTTACAATATTCTTTTCTATTGTTACTTTTAAGCTGTAGTTTGGGAAAGCAATAAAATTAAAAATTTTATTGGGATTGTATTGCTTTGAGAAAGTAAAAATACTACTGTGACTGTAAACAGTAAATATCATTTATTATTAGGTTAGTGCAAAAGTAATTGCAGTTTAGGACCCTGAATTTTAAATCATTGTGATTAGGCTCAAACCCATCTTTATTAATCGAAATAGGAACCATTACAATGAACACATTTTTGCCAACAAGAAGTAAGCTTGTTTATTCCTATAGCATAAAAATCTGTGCTTCGGGATTCAAAGAACTCTTAGAAAGCACTTTCTGCATCCTGCTGGTTGTGGAAGCCTTTTCCCTGCAGAAGGTTGTCGAGATGCTTGAAGAAGTGGTATAGCGGCTTGGCAAGCGGCCAGGTGAAAATGGTGGATGAGGCAAAACTTCATAGGCCAATTCATTCGACTTATGAAATGTTGGTTGTGCAAGGTGCGGTGGGGCGTTTTCTTGGACAAGAATTGGGTTCTTTCTGTTGACCAGTGCTGGCTGCAGGCATTGCAGTTTTTGGTGCATCTCATCAATTTATTGAACATACTTCTCAGATGGAATGGTTTTGCCGGGATTCAGAAAGCTGTAGTGGATCATCCTGGCAACAGACCACCAAACAGTGACCATGACCTTTTTTTGGTGCAAGTTTGGCTTTGGGAAGTGCTTTGGAGCTTCTTCTCGGTCTAGCCACTGAGCTGGTTGTTGCCGGTTGTCATATAAAATCCACTTTTCGTACCATGTTACAATCCGATCAAGAAATGGTTCGTTGTTGTTGCATACAAGAAGAGAAGATGACACGTCGAAGTGATGGTTTTTTTGATTTTCGGTCAGCTCACGAGGTACCCACTTATCGATCTTTTTCACCTTTCCAGTTTGGTTCAAATGCCGAACCAATGACCATTAGGGTCGTCGCTGAGTTCTTTGACAACTTCTCATGTAGTTGTAAGAGGATCAGCTTCGATGATTGCTCTCAATTGGTTGTTGTCAACTTCCAATGGCCGGCCACTGTGCTCGTCTTCAAAGCTCTTATCTCCTTTGCAAAACTTCTTGAACTCACCACTGCACTGTACGTTCATTAGCAGTTCCTTGGCCAAATGTGTTGCTGATGTTACGAGTTGTCTTTGCTGCTTTACAGCCCATTTTGAACTCAAATAAGAAAATTGCTCAAATCTGCTTTTTGTCTAACATCATTTCCCATAATCTAAAATAAATATAAAATAAACAGCAAGTAATAAGTCATTAGCAAAAAAACATAAAATGAGAAATGTGCATTAAAATGATGTATAACATAACCACATTTATTTAAGAATGTATTCCAGTATCAAATGGCAAATTTCAACAAAGCTAAAACTGTAATTTTGCACCAGCCTAAATACATAGCTATATCACTGTGCTAAATGTTTTAAATACCTAACCTTCAAGTTGAATGTTATCTCCATTTTGTGATAGATAAAACTGAGGTTAGAAAGATTCATAACTGAGATCAGAGAGACTAACCTGCCAAAATCATATAGTTACTAAGTAACCAGAGGAGAGAATTGAGTCTAAGCTTTTTAATTTGAATTCAATTTGATTTTAAATCAAATTGAAATTTGAAGTTGGAATTTGATTCCAAAGCCCATGGTCTTCACTTTGCTGTATCACCTCAGTGTAAAAGAACTGAATCAGCAGTCCTCAACCTTTTTGGCACCAGGGACTGTTTTAATGGAAAACAATTTTTCCGTGGATGGGGATTGCAGAGCTCAGGCAGTGACGTGAATGATGGGACACGGCTGTAAATACAGATGAAGCTTAGCTCGCTCCCAGCTGCTCACCTCCTGCTGTGTTCCTAAGTTTCATGGAAGACAGTTTTTCCATGGATTGAACGTGGGGGGTGCCGCAGAGCTCTGGGCCCGGTCCCTAACAGGCTACAGACTGGTACCAGTCTGCAGCCCAGGGCTTGGGGACTGCAGAACTATGTTGATTGACTCTGTTTATTTTTATTTTTATTTTTATTTTTATTTTTAGTGATTGAGACAGAGTCTCGCTGTATTGCCCGGACTAGAATGTTGTGGCATCAGCTTAGCTCACAGCAACCTCAAACTCCTGGGCTCAAGTGATCCTCTTGCCTCAGCCTCCTGAGTAGCTGGAACTACAGACACATGCCACAAGGCCTGGCTAATTTTTTCTATTTTTAGGTGCCTAGCTAATTTTTTCTATTTGTAGTAGAGATGGGGTCTCACTCTTGCTCAGGCCGGTCTCGAACTTCGGAGCTCAAGCGATCCTCCCACCTGGGCCTCCCAGAGTGCCAGGATTACAGGTGTGAGCCACTGCACCTGGCCTGATCTGGTTAATAGAATTGATAAGCCCAGAGTTTTAAAGTATATTGCTTGTTCCATATATTGAAGCATTTAGTTGATTTACATGTAACAAAATTAATGATATATTTGGGTTTAAATTTGCCATCCTATTTTTTTGGTTTAATCTGTTACTACTTTTCCCAGCTTTTTTTTGGTGGGGGGGGCTTTCCTTTATATTAATAAGTATGTTTTATTATCCTCACCGCCCTCCCCATCAACTCCTTATGTATATATTCTTTTATTATTAGTGGTTACTTCAGAGATTACGGTGTACATCCTTATGTATTACATTAGTTTTTTATTTTGTTTTTTACCACTTGGATACGGTGAGAGTCTTATAATACTTTGACTTCCTGTTTTGTTGTGTTTTTTTTACTTCCTTTTGGTTTTCCAACATTTGATCCTGGGTCGGTTTTGTTTTGTTTTGTGGGGAAGGGGGCAAAAGCCTGGTAATTTTGGATTGAATGCCCATATCGTATATGAAAATTGTGGAGGCCCTGGATGATACCTCCCTCCAAAGGAAACTTAATTTTGTTCTGGCAGGCAGGCATAATATGGACAGATCACCATGATCTAGTTGAGACTGGCTTTTCTAGGCTTTCTTACTGTTGTGTTTTCAGTTTGCCTTTTTTTTCCAGGGCATACCTTTATTCACAGGGCTTTGTCTTTCTAGGGTCTCAAATGAAAGAAAGCCTGAGATGTTTACTAGGTTGCTTTCTGAATTACTGTGCCTTGAATTCTAACTTTTGTTTCTTTGGTATTGCATGTCTGCCAGTAGTCTTTGTTCAGCTCTTTAACCTCCTTGTGATGCTTTCTGTTTGGATTTTTGGTGTCATCATCCCTTGCTTAGGTGGTATATCAGTAAACATGTCAGTGGATAATTGCTTGCAGAATTTCTGGTTCTCCTTTGTATTTCTCTCCTCTTCAGAACCTTGGCCTCTTAAGTCATAGCTGTGACTTTCTGCTTGGCTTCTTGTTTCCAGTCCTCTGAATACAGCAAATGGCCCGAGGAACAAGCCACTGCTAGTGTCACTGTTCTTGCCTTTTCTACAGAATCTTGGCCCCGCAAGTCCAGGTTGCCTTTGTTGCTCTTTGATGCTTTTAAACAGTGGATTTTTGTTTTTCGGTTTTTTTTTTAATTGTAGTACAATACACATAACATAAAATTTACCATCTTGATGATTTTTAAGTATACAGTTTAGAGCTATTAAGTACATTTACATCATTGTGCAGTTATCACCACCATCCATCTCCAGAATTCTTTTCATCTTGTAAAACTAAAACTCTGTACCCATTTACAAAAATGGAAATTATTTTCAAATAGAATTTTTTTTATAACTATGGTATTTTCCTTATTTTCAGAGCCCTGAGAGGGAGATTTGAAGCCCATTTTACAGTTATGGAAATTATGACTCTGAGCTTTTAAGTCGTGGCTAAGTCTTCAAACCAGCTTTTTTGACACCGTATCCTGTGCTTTGCTAAGTTTACTAGTAATATCGTTAAATCCAGAAATGTTAATCTGTCTGTACAATTACTAATTCATACCTCACTCTGGTGCCCTTTTAGAAATGTAGTAAGGCACTAGCATTGTGGAATATATTGGGACAGTTCTTTAAACTTTCATCTACTTAGACTGTTTTTTTCCTGCTATGATTCTGCAGTAGAAACTTTTTGGTACTTTTCTGGGTTTTTTCCCCCCTATTTCTATCTTTACTGTTTTAAACCTTCTTAACCTGTATTTATTTCATGGTTTGAAAGTGAACCCTATTTGAAAACAGTATTATTAATACTTGCCGAGAGAAGATTGCCCTAGCGATTAAGCTATAGTAAAGCAGGTTCTAATGTGTTCTGATAGACTTTCCATAAAGTTATTTGCTTGTTTTTTTCTATATGAGTTTAACCTTTTAGGGTTTATCTCTAGTTTATTAGAATAAATATTTTATATTTGTAATGATCTTTAACCCTGTTTACATTCCTCTTTTCCTATTCTTTTTGAAAAAAATAGACAAAGACACAGTTATAGATACTCTTACTGTGAGTATAAGAAACTGACAGAGAACTATTTAAGAGTTTTACTAATCACCTTGACAGCTTGAAAAACCAACTTTCAGAGCTATTCACTGCATTTGTGACAATAGTCTTTGCCAAAATAATTAGCTACCAATAGCCATAAGTGAGACCAGGCAGGGACATGAAGATGAATGAGTACTAATATATGACTAACCATTGTCCATTAGTGGTATTATTAAAAGTCCTGAAGACTGGACTTTAAAGCAAAAATTTTATAAAGAGCTCTCTTAAACTTTATAGTTGAACCAAAGGGCTGTTATGTTTATAGTACTAAGTTTTCAGAGTTGATTGTGACCTAAAGTTTAGTTCAAGAATTTGCTTCTCAAACACCTATTTAATCTTGCAGACCAACATTATTCAAAATTCACTAGGTATGAGTAATAGTGAAAGAACTTTTAAATTGTTTTCTTTCCTTGAGTATACCACTGATTACTGTGCCCAGAACCCATTTATCCTACTTTGCTTTTCTGTAATGTAATGATTGTTAAACATATTTACTGAACCATTTCTTCCAGGTAAGTTAAGTATTTAGTAAGAGTTGTTTTTTTGAACTTCATTTTCAAATTTTTTAATTTTAATTTTTAATTTTGTTTTAGTTTGTTTTTAATTCTATTCCCTGAATAATGAAGGTATTTAACCCAGTTACAAAGATACCCCTTGACTTTGCATAGGTTTAGCTTTTGGAACTGTATTTTTGTATAGTGTGTCTTGATTTTTTTTGACATACGAAAGCATACTTTTGTATGCTGAGTTTGATCTCTTATACATTAATTAACTATTTAGATATCTTAATGGGTTCTGAGCCATCAGTAAAGGGCAAAAGAGACATCTTTGTCAAGATGGTGGAAGTAGTAATATCTGCGGTCTTGTAGGGTTGCCAGGTACCTTGTTTGCTAGTGTTTTCATCTACTGGGAATGCAGAGAGGCATAGGTCTTGAGTGGGCATTTGCAGAAGGTGTTTTACATGAAGGTCACGTGGTTGAGCTTCCTTTTTCTTCTAGCAGAGAAAGACTCTCTTCTACCCCTTCTCCTAGAGAACTGCTTGTCCTAGTTGATGCTTTTAAACTGTTGGTACATTTGTATTTTTTATCCAGTCTTTATAGTTCTTGGCAAAAAAGTTGGTCTTATAAAAGCCGTTCTTTCAAAACTAGAAGTGGAAATAAGTGGAATAGCATTGTGAAAGATAGATGTTACATTATATACGAAATGCCTGTAAGTTGGTTTATCAAGCTAACTGTATGGATGAAGTCAGATGCAGAAGCAGTCTGACTTCTACCTAGCTCTGCAAAAGGAGGACATGAAATAGTCCCAATCATTGGTTTCTCCCTCTTACCCCAAGGTCCACCTAGCCAGTGAAGGTTCTTGTACTTTGCAGGCAGGCTTGCTTGGCCTAGGAATAGGAGCCCCTGAGAGAGAACTATAAATAGAGATTTAAAATGTGGTTTATCTCTGTGGCAATGAAACTAACATCCCTTTATGTAAATACAATGTTTGACTCACATTAGGCTTTCAAACATGTTTTTCAGAATGTGTTTTATATTTAAAATGCCTGTATTTTGGCTTTAAAAAACTAAATAGAAATAGCCACCAACTTTATATCTCTGCTGAGCTCTCTTTAGTAGATAAGTAACTAATTTTGGACTCATACAAACTACGTTTTGGTCAGAGCCTGAGATTAAAATATTTTACAGTTAGTCTTTAATATTTTTTCTCTCTTTTGGGATGATTTTTTAAAATCTTGTTCATACTTTGAGATTCCATTCTTTAGCTAGTTAGAGGTTAATTAGAGCTGGGACTTTTAAAAGGTCTTTTAAAAAAATTAACTGTTAACATGGAAACATACAAAAATAAAAACCTCACAGGAATTTAAATGATTAGAGCTACATTAATTTGTATTACATAAAGTCAACCACTTTATATTTTAGCAGAGATTCCTATTAGAATCTGTTATGAAAATGCTGTTTATCCCTACAGCCTGAATTCCTTCTGCTAGTGCTAATGTAAGCAATAAACAGATGATTTAGTATGCTCAGTCAGCAAATATTTTAATATATATCATGTGCAGATCATAACTTTATTGTGAGTGTATTCATGTATTTCTAATGTATGCACACATAAACAATCAAGGGCTTATGTGTGTATAGCCTTTGTTTGATGGTAATTAATCATACCTATCAAACATTTAATATAAGTGGCCATTTAGTATTATTAATTTTATATAGCCACACTTAAGTTTCTGTGTTTTTCCTTTTCCATTTATTATCACTCTGTTATCTATAATCAAATTTTAGGGTTAATGTTTTTCTTAATATTATAATTAATTTAATGATTAATTAGTCAGTATATGCATCTTGACAGTCTCAAGTAGAAAGACAGGTTTAGCTCTTATACCATAGTATCTGTGTTTCCCTTGTCCCATGGATTTAGGCATTGTATGTTCTGCCTGTACCCTCCAACTTCAGGTTGAGTATCCCTTATCTGAAATGCATAGGACCAGAGTGTTCAGATTTTGTTTTTCGGGGGAGGAGGTGGATTTTGGAATACTTGCACATGCATAATGAGATATCTTGGATTGGGACCCAAATCTAAACACGAAATTCATTTATGTTTCATATACATCATATATACATAGCCTGAAGGTAATTTTGTACGATAGTTATGGAATTTTCCATGTATGGCCTCATGTTGGCACTCAGAAAGTTTCAGATTTTGGAGAATTTTGGATTTCAGATTTTCAGATTATGGATGCTAAACCTATATGTATTGTCATCATGCCTGGCTTCCTTTACTGAAGCTTCTTTTTCCTTCATACACAGCATACCTGAAGAATTCAACAGCTGTGCCTGATCTCTTTCTGCCTTTTTGCCAGAGGGCTTAGAATAGCAGACATTATAGGGCATGAGGTTACAGATTCACTTCTTTCAGTAGTGAATAGCATTGTTTACTTAAAATTGGGAAGAGGAAAACCCAAGCCAGGGAAGACTAATAACAAATAGGAAGGGAAGAAGTAGTGGTATGTATTTGATCCCCCATATATGTTAATTTTTGGTCAGAGGATTATGCTTCATAGGAAATCATATTAGAGATTATCTTTACCAGTCCTCCATTTTATTGAGGGCCACTGTGAATAAATGACTCATTCAGGCTTATACAGCCAGTTAACACCAGAGCCATGAATCATACAAAGAATTCCTAACTCCACATCAAGTATTCTTACTGTTATTATAAGTTTGTATTCAAAAATTTACTGTAACTGATAGAGCAGTTTGGTAATTTCCATATGACCCAGTAATTCCACTCCTAGGATCCACCCTGGAAAAATGAAAGCATGTGTCCACAAAAAGATTGTACCCAAATGTTGTTCATTGCCACATTATTCATTATAGACAAAAACATGGATGAATGGATAAGCAAAATGTGGTATAATCATGAATAGGGTACTGTGCAGCACTAAAAAGAAGGAAATACTGATATATGTTACAACATTAATAGAACCTTAGAAATTCCCTTACTGAAGGAAATCAGACACAAAAGATTGTAATAATTATATGAAACGATGTGTCTAGAAAAGGAAATTTATAGAGACAGACGGCAAGGGTACTGGGAGTGGGAGTAGGTATTGACTGCAGATGGGCTTGAGGGATTTTTTTTTTTTTGGGTGGTGGAAATATTCTAGACTGGATTATGGTAATGGTTGCATGACTAGCAATTTAGTATAAATTATTGAACTCCTAAAATGGGTGAATTTTATGGCATATAAGTTATACTGTAATGAAGCAAAAAAGGGGGACTTAAAATTTACTTGAACACTCCACTCCGATTTACTCTGAAGATTACATTGTATATATCTTCTGTCCTGTAATTCTTGTAGGTAGTGCTCTTTCAAAAAAACGATAAAATCTAATCTAGTTATTTAACAATTCTCTTAGCCTAAATTAGGAACATTTGGTTTCTGAAGAAAGGAGTTAGTATCTTAGTAGACATGTTAAACTTGCTAATTTTATATATATATATATATATATATATGTATATATGTATATATGTATTTTTCTTCTTATTCTTCTTCCCACAAGATTAGTTTAATGTCCCATAGGCTCATATCATAGAACAGTTGAAACTGAAAGGACTTGGCAGAATTACTGGTACTTTCTATTCTAGTTGTAAAACATACTGATAAACAGTTCTCTCACTGCTGTTAGGTTACTTTCCAGTATAATCTTCTTCTGTATTCTGCACTTAACAGTTGAGCTTTGTGCTTATTGAAATTCCACTGTATTTGTTTTCAAACCTGTTTTTGCCAGTTGTACTTGTTAATATCACAAAATTTGATATTGTGTAAATCAATAAAATAGTGTCAAAATAGAATTTTTTCTTTAGCAAACTAGATTGAATACTTTGGAAAGATGTGAAAAAAGTAAATGGCTGTATACTGGTTTGAATTGGGTGTGGGTAATTTGAAACAGGGGAGTGGAAATTGCATTAATATAGAAGGATTTTATTAATACTTTCAGATAACTTCACAAATGCCTTTAATTGATGCTCCACCTTAATGAAATTGAAACTAGAAATATTAAGCAATTTATTATGTCTGAGTGTATGTAAAAAAGACAATATCGAACTCCAGTCATTGGACTTAATGTTCAGAGAAAGTCTTACTATCTGAATGAACATTTATGTTTTAAATTAAAATGTTTAAAGTTCAGGTGTGTTTGTATGTTTAATAGTTTCCCTGTTTACCACCTGACTTTAGTTAACCAGCCAGGTGCTGGTTGTGATCAGAGTGGGTAAGAGGAGTTCTCCTCTGTATGGTGCTTTTCTGTACTACAGAAATTTATATTCAGAACTATAAAATCACATTTATAAAATAGTTAATTTTAGCAATAATAGGAATGGTTATTTTTATAATAAAAGAGAGTCTCATTGCTTTTTAAATTATTAGGTTTATGCCAATTTTTATTGCATGCATTTTCAGGTATGCTAAAAAGTAGAATCAGGATGACATTAGAGAAGGGTTGGTCCTGGAGGTCACAATAAACCTAAAGGGGAGGTTCAGGGAGAGTGGGAGTTAACAAAAAAAGGAGGGAGGTGGTCAGAGGAAAACTTAAGATGTTGAGCATGGAAGTGTGAAGTCCAAGAACTTAAAGTCCTCAGTGAAAATTTTGAACTCACGAAAGTTGATGTGGAGATTTGAAAAATATGAGCTCGTGCTAAGGTTATATAGAAGGTAGAAATGTGAGCACCCGAGATGCTAATAAATGAATAGCTTTCCTTGAGGCTATTAGGTGTGTAGCATTTTATGAAGGAAGAAGGCTGGAGGAATGATGTCATATGAAACAAGGGCTGCACGTAGAGAATTTATTAAAATTGGAAAGTTGATCAGTACCATTCTGGTTACATTGTTAATATGGTAAAGCTCTGTTCATGTTTACCTTTGAGTTGGTTGGTGTTACTTGGAATTGTTTAAGTTTGTATACAGTACATGTTTCAAAAGTTCAAGATCACTGTTTGCACTGTTTACAGATGCCTTTAACAATCTAATGAAAGCTACGATCTCTCTTTCCAAAGTACTTAATTACGAACAAACACAAAATAATAATTTCATAATTTTAGAAGGTTCACAGACCCGTCAAAGCTCAGATCCCTGTTGAGAAGAGAAAGAAATTATCATACTAATAATTAAAAACAGTAGTTTGTTTCAGTATATTTTGGTGTAAATTCAGATTTTTGAATAATGCACAAAACAGGACTTTTATATAGCCAATAATTCTGGATTATCCGCACTCTATAAAGTGAGATACCCACAGTCATGTTGGTAAGAACTTGGAAGTAAAGTATCACCAGTAAGTAATGTGTTTGAAGTGATAGTAACTAGAGGTGTTTTAATTGAATAATACTAATGCCGCTCTGTTATATGCATTAGAGTCTTTTAATATTTACCAGTAGTAGCAATCAACTTTTAGTCATATGGATCTGTATTTTATTCCACTGTCAGTTTTACTTGTAAAAGTATGATCTTCAAGTACAGTATTTAAGAACAGTCCATGTGTGGGCATGGCATAGCTTTGGGGAGAAAGTACGATATGCCTTACCTTGCTATTTGCCTTCTTTCTTCTGCTTTCTTCTGCCTGGATGTGATGCTTGCTTTTTTCCCCTCTTTTTCTTAGGGTAAATGAGCAATCATTTATAGCTATTATTTGTTTCGGTAACCATTCTAAATTGTAAAGACTGACTTTTATATAATGGAAAGAAATGGAAAGTACTTTTATATAATGGAAAATTCCAGGTTGCTTACGATAGTTTCAAGTGTTTCTCACCTGAAAAATGACTGCTTTTGGAATTGTATTTCCTTTAATTTGTTATTGTAGTTCATAGTAATTATTTTTATGTTTGCAAGAATTGTACTCACACTTACAATTTTTTTTTAACTACAGGATCGTGTATATGTGCAACAAAATAATGTGGAGAATGTCTACAATTTGGGATTAATTATTTTTCGAGATCAAGTTGTACGTTATGGATGTATTAGGGATCATCTACGGCAAACTCTCTTGGATATGATAGCAAGAGAGCGGAAAGGAGAAGTTGTAGACAGGTATAATTTATCTTTTTACTCTCGTGGTTTTGATTTTGGGTGCTTGTATCTTGAGAACCAATTCACTGTCATAGTTATATTAAATAAAAGTTTGTATGTCCAGCACATTGTGAAAATCATTTAAAACCTTAATTCACAGTTAACAAAGTTACCTAGAATTTAACTTGAAAGCAGCAAGTAATGTATCCAGCTGTGGATACAATGGATGCATGGATATAATGGCTGGATACTTTCTAGACAGCCCTCGTGCGTGTGTGTGTGTGTGTGTGTGTGTGTGTATCCCTATTATATGTATTTTTTTATTTTAATTTTTTTTAAAGACATAGGGTCTAGCTGTGTTGCCCAGACTGGAGTACAAGGGAACATTCATAGCTCACTGCAGCCTTGTACTCCTGGGCTCAAGGGATCCTCCCTCCTCACCCTCCCCAGTAGCTAGGAGTATAGGCATGCACCACCATGCCTGCCTAACTTTTTAAAAAATTTTTGTGGAGATGATCTCGCTATTGCTTAGGCTGGTTTTGAACTTCCGGCCTCAAGCAGTCCTCTCGCCTCAGCCTCCCAAAATGCTGGGATTACAGTTGTGAACCATTGCACCCTGCCTGTGATATTTTTACAATAGACCATCCTAAGCTTTTATTTAATACACTTTAAAAGAACAAGTCAGTTATTGGTCTTCCCTTATGATTTTTCATGCTGGCATTTTGTTTTTTGTTTTTTTTCTTCGCTCTTGGTCTTTTTCCTTAAGGGCTTTGTCTAGCTTTCATTCTTAACATTTTTGAAGAAAAATGTTGAGTATAGTCTAAAATGACTAAGAGCTTCTATACTTCTTCTAAGTCATACTCCATCCCCCTTCCTAACATGATTGCAATGCCATTTTTGTGATGCTGCAGCTAGAGTGCCTTGAAACATGTAAGATTGCTTTCTCTGCTTCTGTTTTCAGAGCAGCAGTTAGATGAAGACTTACAAAGTTCTTCTTATTTCAGCTTTGGTGCTTGACCAGGATTATCCAAAGCCATTTAGTGCAAAAAATTATATTGCCTAAGAGTAGCTGTATGTTGTACCCATGTCTGGCAATGCAACCTAATCTACCTATCTTCCTCTCTCCCCTGTTCCCTCCCTACTTCCAGGTAAACAGCCTCTCTGTGTTTTACAATACGTAGAAATATTTAGATATTTTAAACATATTTTCTTTAAAAATTGTAAGTTATGGCAGGGTAAAAACAACTCGAGATAAATAGCCAATGCAGACAAGATATGCCTTGCAATTAAAATTAAATCCTTGTTATAAATGAGGAATTTATGGGAGATTAGTTACTTTAGTAAAAATTAAATGTTTTGAAGATATTTTAACCTTTTTCTTTGTATTTTTATATGACATCTTTAATGTAATTTGATTATGAAGTGATTTAACTTCTTTTGACAGGGGCGCAATAAGAAATGCTTGCCAGATGTTAATGATTTTAGGTCTTGAAGGAAGATCAGTCTATGAAGAAGATTTTGAGGCTCCTTTTTTGGAAATGTCTGCAGAATTTTTTCAGGTAATCAGTGAAAATGTAAATAAATATTCTTTTAAGATTCTCAACATTATTGAATATAGTTAGCAATTTGACTGTTTTTACCATTTTTGACTGAGGCCCATTGGGGCAGGGGAGTGTGCAAAAAATACACTTCAGCGTACCTACCCTACATTCTCACATTCTAGTTAAGCAACTCATTGATAATAAAATCAAAGATTTTGAACTCATACACGTGGTTTTTAAATTTACACAGTGGACCCTTGAACAGCATGGGGGTTGGGGCACTAACCCCCCCCAAATGCAATCAGAAGTCCATATATAACTTTTGACTCCCCAAAAACCTAACTGCTAATAGCCTACTGTTGATAGGAAGCCTTACAGATAACACAAACAGCTGACTAACACATACTTTGCATATTGTATGTATTAGATGCTGTATTCTTTTTTTAAAAGAGGACCCAATTCTGTTGCCCAGGCTAGAACATAGTGGCATGATCGCAACTCACCGCAACCTCAAACGCCTGGGCTAAAGTGATCCTCCCTCCTGAGTAGCTAGGACTACAGTCATGTGCCACTGTGCCTGGCTAATGTTTCTATTTTTTGTAGAAAAAGGGTCTTGATATGTTGCCCAGGCTGGTCATGAACTCCTGGGCTCAAGCAGTCCTCCTGCCTTGGGCTCCCAGAGTGCTGGGATTATAAATATGAGCCATATGTCCAGCCTATGTGCTATATTCTTAAAACAAAGTGAGCTAGAAAAAGAAGATGAAGAAAATGTTATTAAGACCGTCATAAGGAAGAGAAAGTGTATTTACTATTCATTAAGTGGAAGTAGATCATCATAAAGGTCTTCATCCTTGTCATCTTCACATTGAGTAGGCTAGGGAAGAAGAGGAGGGGTTGGTTTTGCTGTCTCAGGTATGGCAGAAGTAGAAGAAAATCCATGTATAAGTGGACCTGCACAGTTCAAACTCATGTTGTTCAAGGGTCAACTGTATGTTATAAAACAAAAACTTAGAAATAGTCTTAATATTTTATTATATTTATATGTTACAAATTATTTAAGTACCATAATAGCACATCGCTAATGAAGTTTTACAGGCTTTTAGTAGTGTAAATTACTATTAAAATAGACATAGGAATATGATGAGTCTGCAGTGCGTATTTGCCTTAAAGATTGTTGATTAGAAAATTTTAGGTCAGTGAGTACTGATACAAGTTTGCAGCAATATACACAGTGCCAACTAAATGCTGAAAGGGAAGCTAAACTAGAACTCATTTGTAATGAAATGATGGTAATAAGGTAACTGAGTACTAAGAAACATAAGACAATATTTATAAGGTAAAGATAAGTAGGCATCCTTCCTCAAAGCTGCAACTATCTGAACGGTTTACAGTAGGAGTTTTATACTGTTGCCAAAACAGATATCTTAGTAGAATACTAATATAAAGTTTTTGCGTCAATAATACACTTTAAAAAAATACAAAATTATGGCCGGGCGCGGTGGCTCACGCCTGTAATCCTAGCACTCTGGGAGGCTGAGGTGGGCGGATTGTTTGAGCTCAGGAGTTCGAAACCAGCCTGAGCAAGAGCGAGACCCCGTCTCTACCAAAAATAGAAAGAAATTAATTGGACAGCTAAAAATATATATAGAAAAAATTAGCC
>RJWJ010008746.1:0-47125 GCA_004363605.1 Indri indri
GGAAGGGAGGGGAGGGGAAGGGAGGGGACGGGAGGGGAGGCAGGTCCGCCTTACCCTTCGGCCGGCCTCGTTGTTCTGCAGGTTCATGAGCACTCTGCCCTGCTCCTCCGACCCCCTGGCAAAGTTCTTCTCCCGCTCCCGGGCATCCACGAACTCCCTGGCGAAGCGGTAGCCGTACTCCACATTGTCCCCGCAGCCGCCCCACAGCCAGTCCCGCGGCAGGTCCCTGGGCCGCGCGGCGCGGCTGCAGCCGCAGGTGGACAGCTCGCCCTCGCGGCAGGCGCGGCTGATGGCGTTGACGACGCCCGCGGCGCTCACGGCGTAGGCGAAGGCGGTCTCGCGGCTGCCTGCGGGGACAGGGACAGGTGGCCGGCGACGCCGCGGGGCCCCCGCTCGAGCCGCGCTGTCCGGGGCCGAGACCCGCCTGGCTTCGCTTCGCCCCTTGGCCCCGCTCTACCCCGAGACCGCTCAGGCCTGGCCCGCACGAATACCCCTGCAGGGGTCTACGCGGCCCGGCCGGGGATTCCGGGGATTCCGGGGGAGACGCCCGCGGCGGGGAGCGCGGGCACTTGGACGCTCACACAGCAGGGGAGACAGGAGACGGAGGGGACACCATGGGGTCGACCGCAGGACTGTGTCCTGGCAAAATTCCTCTCGCCACCCTAGGAGCTGCACGTTTGTCTTTTTTTGTGGCCGCCATTACCTAACTAGATAGAGCAGAGACCAAGAGGGGAAAGTCAACTGGAGTGACAACGTCCGGAAGAATCCAAACTGTCTCCCTCTCTGTCCCATAAGAGGCACTCGGTCTCCTAAAGTCGAGGGCACCGGACCGCACCTGTGGTACCTGCAACTTCGGACACTCAGATCACTCCCAGTAGAAAATCCCAGCTACACGCCTCATCCTCACTTTAGTGAACCACGTAAAAACTCATACGATGTATGTTCTACTTCAATAAAATGTCTATAAAAAATACCCAGCTACCAGGGAAATGCAAACCAGAATCCCAAGAAAATACCACTTCGCATCTACTAAGATGACTGTAATCAGAAAGACAGGTAATAGCTAGGCGCAATGGCTCACACCGCGATTCTGAGGAGGGAGGATCGCTTGAGGCCAGGAGTTCAAGACCAGCCAGGGCAACATAGTGAGACCCTGTCTCTAAAAACAATTTTTTTAAAATTAGCCAGGCGTGGTGGCATGCACCTGAGGTGGGAGGATCTTTAGAGCCCAGGAGTTGGAGGCTGCAGTGAGCTATGATGATGCCACTATGCTCCAGCCTAGACAACAGAGTGAGACCGTGTCTCAAAAAAAAAAAAAAGGTAACAGTAAGTTGGTGAAGATATGGAAAAACTGGAACCTCCCTGTACTGTTGGCAGGAATGTTAAACGGTGTAGCTGCTTTGGAAAATAGTCTGGCAGTTCTTCAAAAGGTTAAATATGGCTACCACATGACCCGGTAATTACACTCCTAAAAATACAGGCACCCCTTCTTGTTTTGTTGCACTTCACTTCACTGTGCTTTGCAGATATTGCTTTTTTTTTTTACAAAATGAAGTTTGTGGCAAATCTTGGTGGAACATGTCTGCCAGTGCCATTTTTCCAACAGCATGTGCTCACTTTGTGTCTGCGTCAGCATTTTTTAGCAATAAAGTATTTTTAATTAAGGTACGTGCATTATTTTTTAGATATAATGCTATGGCACACTTTATAGACTATGGTATAATGTAAACATAACTTTTTTATGCACTGGGAAGCCAAAAAAAATCCACGTGACTAGCTTTATTGTGAGACTCACTTTGTTGCTGTGGTCTGGAACAGAACCCACAGTATCTCTGAGATACGCCCACATGCCCGACAGAAATGAAAACATGTCCGCACAAAAACTTACTCATGAATGCTCACTGCAGCATCATTCATGATAGCCAAACAGAGGCAACAACCCAGCTGTCCATCAGTGGATGAATGGATAAATAAAATGTGGCATTATCCACACAATGGAATATTACTCAGCCATGAAAGGAATACAGTGCTGACATATGCCACCACATGGATGAGCCTTCAAATCACTGCTACGTAAAAGGAGCCGGTCACAGGGCCACGTATTGTATGACCTCGCTTACATGAAATGTCAGTATAGGCAAATCCCTAGGGTTGGAGGTTGGGGGATGGAGCGAGACTGCTAATGGGTGTGCCATTTCTCTGTGGGGTGATGAGAATGTTCTGGAATTAAATGGTGGTGATGGTTGTCCAACCCTGTGAGTATACTAAAAGCCACTGAATTGCACACTTTAAAATGGTGAATTGTATGGTATGTGAATTAGATATCTCAAAAAAGCTGTTATAAGAAATAATGAATAATACCCATAAGGACCCAGATATGGAGGGAAGAGAGTGGTTCTTGGCAGGAAACAGATTCAATCCTCATCTCGGAGTAATCAAACCAGGCAGAACCTTCTGCCCTCTATCTCCTCCTCTCTCGAGTCTCCCGGGTCAGAGGCAGACACCCCACGGTCCTGTCCTGGCGGCGGAGAGGGAAGCAGTGTGCAGGCCATTGCAGGTCCAGGGTGACCTCCCACCTTGCCCTGCCTCTTGACTGTCTGGCACAGCACAGGGCGACTTGCAACCAGAGCACACTGGGTGAGTCAGTTTTTCTCAATCAACCAGTGGTCGGCTTCTGGTCAGTTGTGAAACAGGAACAGCCCAAGAAAAACCAGAAAGATGGCAGGAAGTTACACTGGTGATTCAGCCAGCAGCACTGACATTCGTGTCATCGCTGAACCACACCAGAGCCAAGGACCCGGCCTAGGGCGGGGAGGCTGCCACGGTGAGCACCGGATGGTGAGCCCCATCCGGCCACGCGGGCCCTCAGGGAGGAGCGTTGGGCCACACTTGGAGGAACTCGCCTTTCTAAAACGTAGCCTGCACCCTGACGCGGGACGGAGCCAGGCTGCACCCCCCGGGAGCATTTCTTTCCGGGCACCCTCAGAGAAGCAGCTAGGTTTTCAAGGCAACACATTCCATCTTTTTTAAATGACTCTAATCACCAGAATGTTCTTTCTTAGACGAAGCCAAAATATGCCTCCCCGTAGCTCCCTCCCGCTGCAGTTGCGCAGTGATCCCTTCTCCACTTGACAGCTCTTCAGGGTTTGAAAACAACTAAGAAGGCTTTTACATTTTCTCCTTTCCAAGCTACATATGTCTGATTTCTTTCCACCATGCTTTAGCAAACATGCTTTTCAGAGTTGAACCAGCCCTCTCAGAATTGCCTCTTAAAATAACGTGCCTGCAGCTAAGCACAATACACCAGGTGTTGCGTACTCTGGTTTGGGACCTGGATCTGTCCCCGGGTGTGTTAGCTGTGTCTTGCAGTCACTCCGCCTGCCTCTTCTGGCCAGGGCTGCATTAGACGCCTAGTGTGGGTAGCTCTGCCGTCACGGGGCAGCGTTTGGACCCTCTAGTGAGCCTGTGAGTGCAAATACTACTGCTAGACCCAGCAAGAAAGAGATGCCTCAGGCTTCACGATGGGCAAGCAATGCGGAGGCTTATCTGTGTGCCCAACAGTCCAGAGTTGAAACTCAAACCATCTCAAGGACAAAAGGCTAATAAACCAGCAGCCACGGAGCTACTTGGGAGACTCGTGTCTTCGCCCTGCAAGGAGACATCATGCCCTCTCTGTTCCACAGTAGCCCAACTACCAGGATGGTGTCTCTGCTCCCTAGGCAGAGGCTGGGTGACATGCCCAAGGCCCCTCTGAGCTGCTCTGCTGCCCTCTGGTGACGGACTGTGCAGCAGCTTCCAAGAAGAAAGGCAGCTTTGGAAGTCAGACCTAAGAGTACCACGGCGGGGCACGCTGACTCACACCTGTAGCCCTAGCCCTCTGGGAAGCAGAGGTGGGAGGATCAGGAGTTCGAGACCAGCCTGAGCAAGAGCAAGTGAGCCCCATCTCTGCTAAAAATAGAAACAATTAGCCAGGCACAGTGCAAGTGCCTTTAGTCCCAGCTACTAGGGAGGCTGGAGGAGGATCCCTTGAGCCCAGAAACAGCACTCTAGCTGGGGAGACAGGAGATTTGCCAGGAGCTACTTAGGGGCCAGAGGGCAGAAGGGAGGACAGCTGCCCAGGTAGCATAAGCCCCCCAGGGAAGCTACAAAAAGGACCGGGGAAAATTAGGCAAACAGAAGGGTTTCATTCTGGCCCAGAATGGGGTGCAGAGAGGTCTGCTCTCTTTGATGGGCCTGCTTTGACAAGTCATTAAGCTGTGCAAATCTGATCCCAGCTGAGTCTCCAGTCCTGCCAACCCCTCTCTTTCCTAAAGTGAAGCCGCACTCGCACAAAATGACACATGAAAAGGATCTAGCCAATGTCCAGCGTACGTTAGATCCCCCATAAACATTACTCCCTTGCAGTGATGAGAGGGTGCCTCTCATCCACACCTGGTCATCCTAGTTTCCTCACCCAAAACACAGGGCGGGGAGTGCTGCGGACCGAGACTTTCTGCAGGAGGAAGGGACGGATACCAATGGATTCGAGAAGAATCGATACGTTGTGAATAAATCCTAGTAAGCCCCCGAGTCCACTCTTTGGGGAAAGGTGCCCCCTAAGGCTGTCGCAGGAACACATGAGCATTGCTTCTACGTACCTTGTGCTGATACCAAAGAAGCAAGAGCACGTCAAGGTTCAAAGTGTGCTTCCCCCCAGCTTTCCCTCTCAATATGGGCAGAGGGGTAGGGAAAGAGGTCTGGAGTGAGTGGGAGGGGGAGGAAGGCGGAGCCCCAAATCTCTAACTCCCCTGCTCCCCTGCCAGGCTAAAGGAATTCTTTGGGAAAACCCCAGCCTCAGGTAACTCCAGGGGAACTGTTCTGGGAGACAGGACCAATACAGTGTTCTAACACCTTTCTTTTATGGCCCTGGGGATAAGACCCAGTAGAATAGGGCCGGATTTCTCAATTTCTTGCCAGGGAGCGGAGGATTGCATTTCAAAAGGACCTACAACAATTAGACCTCAGATCACACCTCCATCTAAGCAATAGGGCAGCCAAAGAATCCCAGGCCAGCTTGGGAGAGGGGAAGGAACAGGAATCCAGGGAGACAGGCCCTCTCCCTCTCATCTTTGTCTCTAGTCTGACCCCTCCCCCTTCACACACATCCCCTTTCAAATGAAAAAGCCGGGGCTGGGGCTGGCCAGATTATTGATAGCTATCGCCAGCTTGGCCCAGTGTTTCCATCTCTCTTTCAAGGGTCCAAGTGGAAGAGGCAAAAATCCTACAGACATTCAGGGCTGCAAGTGTTGGTTCCCCACCCCAGGCTGTAAAACAAAAAACAAACAAACCCCAACCAACCAAAGGAAAAACCCTGAACAGGAGGTGCTAGTTGCACAGAGAGACAAAGGCAGTGGTGGTGGGCGGGTCTCCTAATCCTCTCTAACTCAACTCAGGTGTCCTGCCCCGGCCCAGAAAGAGTCACTCGCAGCCTGCCGAAGGGCGAGGCTGCAGGAACGCTCAGACGTGTGGTTCAAGTGTTCTCCCGGACTCTGCTCCCGCTGCCTCTCTCCTGCTTGCACACTGCTGCCAAGCGAGGTGAGCACACTTCCCGTGGCCAGGTCCCACTGCCCCGGCCTCTTACCTATCTGCATGACTCTGCCAAAGACAGAGGTGTTGTCCACGGTGCTGCAGTTCCACCGCCTCTGCCGGAACTGGTACTGGCACTCCTTGATGCCTGTCTTGGCTCCCTCCCCTATGTAGGCCATGTGCTCCTGGTACAACTGGCACAGCTTTCTCTGGCCAGGGGAGAGCCCAGGAAGCTGACTGCACACAGGCTGGGCACCGATGATAAACATCTCAGGTCTCTGCACCGGGTTCATGGCTAAGGACCTAGGACAGCAATGCAGAAAGGGGGAAAGAGGCCGGGGGTGAGCGCGGGCCTGTGTGCGGCATTACGTCATTCACCCAGCACGAGCCTGGGTGCAAGGCCCTGGACCTGTAAGGACTTGGAAAGGAAAATTTGTAAAACAGAGTGCCTCCTTCAAAGGACAAACTGAGGGACACTGAGGCATGACCACAAATGAGATGCCAGTTACCCAGGGCAGACTGGCGCTTCTGGATCCATGGAGACCCGACAGGGAGCTCTTATAGCTGAGGAGAAGCCTTTATAAGGGGATGGCCAGAATTTGACCAGGTCTTAAGGATGGGGGCAGGCAGAGGAGATGGGGGCAGGGCAGGCGGCAAAGAGAGCCACCGCTCAGCAGGAGAGCACCGCCCTCCTCGAGGAGTAGGAGAGATTAGTTCAGTTTAGCCCAAGTACCGGATATGTGCTGGAAAGCAATCAGCCCCTTTAAGTGGAACTCCCCTCAGCCTTCACATAGGACCCAGTGTACATACATCACAACATAGTCTACATGTGTCCACTTCCACGTCTCCCCTACCGCGCCCTTCATCAGTTTGGGGGTCTCCCTTTTGCTCATCATCTACCAGCCATATACAGTGTCAAGTCCGATGAGAAGGCTGTGGATTTGCCATCTAAATAAAAATGTCAGCGGGGCACAGACCATGCAAGATTGGTGGCGATCGCCTGCCATTGCCATTGACATAGCAGTGACAATAGCCTTAAAGATACAAGAAGAAAGCCAGACACGGTCCTGCAAATCCCTCGTCTGGTCTTCAGACTTGTAATATAGGAACTCTACTCTTCCTGTGCCTGCCAGCAAAAAAAGAGAAAGCAAAAAACCCCACGAAATCCAACCTACCGGGTATCAATATTCTTGTTGACCCAACAGCGGGAATTCATGGGGATGGAGGAAGGTCCAGGGAAAGGGAATATGGACAGGATCAGAGAAAAAAACAACTGAACTGATCCTTTACCCTCAGGGAAACCTTACCTCTGGGGGTGGGGGGGCATGCTCTCCTAGTTTTCCTGGGATAAAAGAGGTCCTTAGCGTTCCTACTGATGAGACACGGTCAGGACACATGGTACCCTCTCTCCACAGCTCCATTAGGGAAGGAGGCCTCAGGCCGGGGAAGCAGGACTTGAGTCCCCCACTCACCACCAGGAGCTGGCGTCTGTCAGAAGCTGAGCCCAGCTGGAGAGCAGGGCAGCGGTGAGCAGCAGCAGCAGCAGGCTGGGCATGGTCGGCCTCAGCCCTCCCCAGTGCCCTGGGACTGGCAGCTTCCAGAATGGGGCTCCCTGGAGAAGACAGAAGGGAAGGGAGGATCAGTGTGGAAATGCAACAGATAAGGGAACTAGGAGAGGGGGCGGGAGCACAGGAGGAGCTCTGGGGTGGACCCGGAGTCAAGTTCTGCTCCCCGAGAAGAAATTCCGCCTCTTTCCAGCCTCCATCCCCTACTGCTTATCTTCTCACCCTGGGACTTTCATGTCTCCTACCCCAAACTGTGGGAACCCTACGCAGGACCTAATTACCAGGGAAACAATGAGCGGAGAAACCAGAAAAGAGAAATGAAAAACCATTTCAAGAGCAGAGCACGCTCGGCGCGGCATCTGGGAAGCCGCCTTGGCCGTTGCAAAGCACACCTGCGCTTGTCGCAGAGCACCCGGCGGAAGGGGGACCATCCCGTCCACGCCTCCCTTTTACCTCTCGCTCCAGCCCAGTGACTAACTTCTCTGACCATCAGGCTCTCCTTTGTGGAGGTTAAAATAAAATTCGCGGTTTAGATTCACCTACACCCAAAGACAAGGTTTCCCTCCCAATCTGTGCCCTTCTCGCCCCAAACCAGTTTTCCAAATCCCAGCCCTTGCTTACGGAGCAAGGACTTTTCGCTTTCTTGCCTTCCTGGGTGGCCCTGGAGGGCAGCACTGGGCACCCGGCCAGCGCCCGCATCTCTCGCACCAAATGTCTGTGCCCAGGACACATCTTCCAGAAGCCACCCCCTTCCCTGGTAGCTCCAGAGCCTCCCACGCCTTGGCCTTTCGTCACCCACGCCGGTGCCTGTGTCCCCAGGGAACACCTTGCCCTGGGCCCTCCGACGCCGACCGAAACTCCGTGCTCCGGACCCCAGCGCGGGCCCCCCGACTCACCCCCACCTCGTCCTCCCTTAGCCTCCATCCGGGGCGCCCCCACTTGTCCCGAGGCCTCCGCCGGGCCCGCACCTGCAGCGCCGCGCACACGCGCCCGCCCCGTCTCACCGCGCCGCTCCCGCGCTTCGGGCTCTCGGGGCTCTCGGGGAGGCGGCGGCAGGGGCTCTGGGTCATCAGCCCAGGAAACGATTTTGTCCTGGGGCCGCAAGAGAGGAAGGTGGCCTGAGCAGGATCCAGCAGAGCCGGGACGCGGCCTTTCCCCCACCCCCTTTCGGGTGGTCCCTTGAGGTCCGGCCGGGTGGGGGCACCGGCAGGCAGGTGTGCGGGCGGCAGGGGGCAGATCAAAGGAGAAACTTGCCCCTTCCCCTTTGTCATGCAGAGCCGGCTCGGAAATGACCGGCCTCCAGCCCGCCGGCTAGCCGCTGCCCACGCCGCTCTCCCGCGGACCTCGCCTGCGAGGACGCCCCCGCCCCCGCCCCCATAAATCCTCCCCGTCCCTCGGGGCGGAGGTCTGCGAATGCACCGGCTGGAACCGAGCGAGATGGAGCCCAGATAGGGCTGGCACCAGAAGCTAATGGCTTTATGGAGGGGAGGGGACCAGGTCCTGAGGAGCGAGGACGAGAGAAAAGCTTCAAAGAGTTTCCTTGTCCAAACATCCTCGGCTCCACCTCCCGGTCCTTCCCGGCGGAGGACTCGGGGCTGCCGGTGCCCTCCTGCGTCCCCAGCGCGGGCCCTCCTGCACCTGCCGCCGCCGCGCCTGCCCACGGCCATCCTCTCCCGTCCCCGCTGCCGGGCAGCGGAGTTCTTCCTCCCAGCTGACGACACTTCGTGTCCCCGTGGTCCTCCTCAAGCTGGTGGCTCTCACCTCTGTCCCGGCCTTCCACCAGGCTCCGGTGACGTCTCTCTGGCGCTGCAGGGCCTCGGTTCAACCCAGGCCACACTGGGGGCCACTGTTTCTGAGCCAAGGACAGGGGTCAGTGCCTGCTAATGGTCACTGTGGCTTTGACTGCCCCAGTGACAGGCTGACAGGCCAGCGAGGTCCAGGCTTCCCAAGAGCTGCTAATGCCCCCTTTGGTGCCGTATGAACATATATCGCTGCTGTTCCCACCACCCTGTGCCTTTCGTCAAACTCTCAGCCCATTAAAAAAAATGCATTTTAGACATTACAAACAGAAAGTCTCTAGCATGTGTAGTGGTTTCTTTCTCTGCCTTGCAGATGTGCGGTACCTGAAACTGAGCCCCTCCCCACGTGCACGCACTGACCCCAGGCATGCTCTCTGTCCTGGCAGGCAGACATGAGCCACGGCTCCAGCGGACCCAGAACTGAAGCCAGGCAGCTGTTTGCCATCTTGTGTGGGAGTGGGAGGAGAAAGCATCCCTTGGACAGGTAAATGCCGGTGACCGGTTTCATTAGCGTGGGCAAAATGGAAACTTTTTGCCTGAACCTGACTGGGGAGGCAGGAAGCTGTGTGGGGCCTGAGGGTTTGGTCTTAACGAGCAAGACGCATAGAAAGCCCTGTCTGTGGGTCACTAGTGAGATTTACAGCAGGACTCAACCAGTGGAGGCTCTCTCTTGTGTAGGAAGAAAGATTTGGTAAATACCCAAAGGCAGGGAAAGTGAATTCCTTCTGCTGCCTTGGTAATAACTATAGATTTCCCCAGAGATCTAAAAATTTTCCTTCCCTGAGAGGCAGGTATCATTTCAAACACATCAAACACTAGTTAGGTATGTGGGAATGGGGTCTCTATTCTTTTAGTAGTGAATGGGAGGCTGGGGGGAGGGGAAGTTGCAAAATTCTCAATCAGGACCCTTCCAGGCCAGAATGAGCTGGTCAGACATCTGCTCTACTCTTTCATTCATTCAATAAATTCATTAATCAAATATGCATCAGGTGCTTAATATGTGCCAGTTACTGATCTAAGTGCCAGAGATATGGCAGTGAACAAACAAACATATAATATGTTAGGTCCAGTGAATACTATGAGGAAAAATAAAGAGGCAAGAACCAAGAATGGTAAGGGGCAAGGGCTTGTATGACACAAGGTCCTTGGGAAGGCTACTCTCCGAACCACCCGTCCACCTTCTCCAAACCTCTCTGCACCACCCACTTTGTCATCGCAGCCAAATGGGCACATATCTGAAACCAGGAACTCCAGGCTGTCTTCCCTTTTCCGACAGGACTCAGCCACCTATTTTCATTCCCTTAAGGGGCTGGGTCCATCCAGCCCAGAGTTAAGAGACCAAGGAGAGTGGCCCAGGCAAGCAGAACTGAGACCCAAGCAGCTCTCTCCTCAAAGGGGGCATCTCTGTGCTTTCCACACATACCTCAGAGCAGCACCTAAGAAGAAAACTGCACCCCCAGGGACAAGGGGTTGATTTCAGGTCATTAGCCCTTCACCAAAACCATCACTGGATGTGTAGTATTGATTTCCCCCAGAGTTTGGGGACTCAAGTATCTCATGAGTTGCACAGGAAATGGTGTCACCTCCAGACAGGTATCCTCCCACCGAGAAACCTCCCCAGAAATAGCCAAGAGCGGAGATGGGAGCCTCTGCAAGGTTGCCCCTGGCGACCCTTTACTTCCCGACCAATGGGGAACCAGTGAATGTGTAATTTAAAAATACATTTGCAATTCTGCTAACATCCTGGCATAACAAGGTAGACAATCTTAGCATTCTTTGGAAAAGGACACTTCCCTTGGTGAACTCCTAGCTGCATTGCTGCTAAGTGTCTGCCTGTTAGCGGATGGTTCCCACGGTGGAGCGGGAGGGGCCGGTGGGGGAGCAGAGGTTGCTACTGGGAGTCCCACGCCTTCTCTGCCCTTGGCACCCTTCGTTTCCCCCACAGTGGAGAAAGACTCTTTATGGATCTCAAAACACTTGACAAACACCTCCTAAATGTACGTGAGGGTCCTTCATTTCCTTCCCTATTTCCAGGTAAGTGCTCCCACTCTCTGACGCCTGAACACCAGAGCAGTTCTTCCTGGTCTAACCCACAACTGCACATAGCTACGACACCAGTTTTCCTAAAATGCTTATTTTTTTTTTTTTCTTTGTGACAGAGTCTCACTCTGTTGCCTGGGCTAGAGTGCTGTGGTGTCATCCTAGCTCACAGCAACCTCAAACTCCTGGGCTCAAGCGATCCTTCTGCCTCAGCCTCCCGAGTAGCTATGACTATAGGCATGCGCCACCATGCCCGGCTAATTTTTTCTATATATTTTCAGTTGTCCGATTAATTTCTTTCTATTTATAGTAGAGACGGGGTCTCGCTCTTGCTCAGGTTGGTCTCGAACTCCTGAGCTCAAACAATCTGCCCGCCTCGGCCTCTAAAGTGCTTATTTTAAATCATAATATTCCCTGTTTGAAAACTTGGAGTGGTTCCCAGTTCTAAACTTCCAATTTGGCCTCATTTTACCTCTCATTGTCTTCCTGAATTTCCCAGGATGAGATCTCTTTTTCCAATCTCCTACTCCTTGAACAAGTCCCACTTCCCCAACCCAAGACCTCATTCTGATCCTCCTCCCAAGGATGCATTCTCCTCTGCTTCCCAGCTATCCAAATCAGAAACTGCTTTCAAGTCCATGCTCAAGATTCACTTCCTCCATAAAGCTGTCCTTGATTAACCCGACCCCATGAAAATCGTTCCTTAACTAAAGTTAAGTAACTGGTTCGTATAGCAATTGAATGGTTGACACTGGTTTGGAATCCAGATCTTTCTACACTTCCCCAAACACAGATGCCCACCGTCACTGGAGCATAATGCCTTCCCAGCTCTGCTCTTCGTCTTTTCACCACTGCCCTGTTACTGAGGCTGTGAATAGTATGACTGTCAGAGAATAACATCCCGATATACAGGAGCTAGCACAAAAAACAAGGTTTATTAAAAAAATGCAAAATTACTAGCATAAAACCCACACACACACACACGTACACCCTTGTGGGGGAAAAACAGGCACACTTCTCCCCCAACCAAAATGATATGTGGGTTGAAAATAGACTAGGCTGCTTGGAGCTGGAGGAATGAAAACATAAATAGTTTTAAAGAGCCGCTGTTTATGTTTATTTTGGGTTGGAAAAGACAAACCAGGTCAAGAGTTAAGGGTCTGGGAGGGTGGGGAGCCCAGGGGGAGACACTGGCAGAGGAGAAGTACAGGGTGGTTACGTGAAGAAGAGTATGGTTTGGAAAGTGGAAAGAAGCTTTAGATCAGTCTTAACAGTGAAACTGATCCGGGGACTGTGATCTCAGCACGAGAAGATGCTACGTTGATAGCACGAAATTCTATTGTTAATACCTTTCAATGAATACAGCAACCAAGAGCTCTTTTGAGCACTCAGATTTGGCCATGCATGTGACTTCTCTGCTTAAAGCCCTTCCAAGGTTCCCTATCTCCCAAAGGATGAAGTCATAACTCCTCACCACATTACACGGGGCCTTCTAAAATCTGACCCCTGCCAACATTTCCATGGTTTTCATGTTGTGTTCTGGAACCCCAGACTGCTTATCCCTCCTTACCCAAGCCATCCTGCTCCTCCCCTCTGTGGCTTGCTGACTTCTGGGAATGTTTCCCTCTCTCTGCGCAGATCAGGCGCCTTTATCCCTGAGGTCACACCTTCCAAAGAAGGCCCACTGCCAGCATTCTCATTCCTAGCTGCTTGCATGTTTTTGTCACAGCATTTAATATAACATGGGGTGGTCTGACATGCTAATCTGTTTGCGTTCTTTTTTCTTTCCCTCTTAAGCTCTGGCAATGGTCTTGGTCACCATTTCCTCCTCAGTGGTTAGGAGAGTGCACAGGGTATCTAGTAGGTGTTAGATAAATATCTGTTGACTGAAAGAAAAGTAAAGCCTTCCTTTGGCTCTCAAGGAAACAGGAAGCAGGCCACCAAGGCCAGCCTCTTACGGAGAAAAAGAGAGTCCGTTTGGATTCCCTGTGGACCCGCCCATTTACCAGCGAGAAAGCCGCTCCTACGGGTGTGTGCCCTATTCGAGAATCTACTGCTAATTGAGATTTAGGAGATTCCAGATCCCAGCCTTGTCTCTCTCTCTTTTTGTCAAAGACATGAGCAACACTCAGCTTTTAAGAGTAAAATACCACACTGCTTAATAAAATAATGTGAAAATGTCTAAGATGTTGCTCCTCGAGGCGCTCTGGTCTAGCTAGGGAAAACACGGAAACCACTCTGAAAGGCAGGCCACAAGGGGCGCCAGAAGAGTCCAAGGCAGCAGTTGCAGTCAGGGTGTGGGATTTGAGTAGGGCTGTGAAGAATGTGTGTATTTTAACAGGAGGAAAAAAACGGGAGGAATTTTACATGGAAATGTGGTTTGGTCATAGACAAAAAATTTCAAGGTGCTTTTGTAAGAGGAGGAGAGAGATTGGTGAAAAAATACAATCAACCAAGAGGCCTTGGCAATGTACTATGATGAAATACATCTTTTCATGTATTTTCTCCATAGTTTTGACCTTATTCCCTACTTTCCATTCCTACTGCCACGCTCTCGGCTACTACGAAAGCCTGCTACCTGACCTTTCTTCCTACAACAAATTGCAAGTGTCTTACGTCCCATACTTGTTTATTGAACGGTTGAATGAATTCCCCCACATCCAGTTCTCTAATCTTCAAGGCAACAGCTAGCTACCAGATTTCTCAAAGTATGGTCCCCTAATAGTATCAGCATCACTTGGAAACTTGTTAGAAATACAAATTCTCAAGCCCCACTGAGACTTACTAAATCTGAAACTCTGTGGGTGGTGCCGAGCAATCTGTTTGAACAAGCCCTCCACGGGATTCTGACAGCCATGAAGATTTGAGAGCCACTGTCATAAGCCATCAATGGTAATACGTAATGAATTAATACACCAAGTCCTTCAAGTAACACATACATATTTTAATGGAAAATTTCTACATGACAATGCCTTCAGTCACTGGCTCCCTAACTTGGGGGCTAAAGACCTCTGGAGGTCACAGAACTATGCAAATCATGCACTGTTTCTAGAATGAATAAATATGTCCACCTATTTCTACTCCGATGGTCACATGTATGTGGATCCTTGAAATTAATAAAATACCAATTCATTTAAAGGTGTTACTGATGTTTGTGGTGATGGCTACACAACTCTGTGAATATACTAAAAACTATTGAATTGTACACTTTCAATGGGTAAACTGTATGGTATGTGAATTATATCTCAATAAAGCTGTAACATTTTTAGAAAGTGTTCCTGATGATGAAGTTATTCCACCCCCCTGGAGATATCTGTGCAGCATGAAATATGTTAAGCACAGTCAACAGGCTCAAACTGGAAACAAGGTCAACACCCATCAACAATAGAATGGATAGACCAATTAACTGTGATATATTACTACAATGAAAAATTATGCAGGAAGGAAAATGAACTACAGTTACATGCATCATAAATCTTCCAAACACACTCGTTGTTTTTTTTTGTTTTTTTTTTTTAAGAGACACATCTTACTCTGTCACCCGGGCTACAGTGCAGTGGCACAATCACGCTCACTGCAACCTGGAACTCCTGGGCTCAAGTGATCCTCCTGCCTCAGCCTCCCAAGTAGCTAGGACTACAGCCACATGCCACCATGCTTGGCTAATTTTTTTTGTTTTTTGTAGAGATGGCTCTTCTATGTTGCCCAGGCTCTGAACATATCGCTGAGAAGAAGGAAGTCGTAAAAGAGTATATTAACTATGATTCCATTTATAGCAAAACTATCTTGTTTAGGGATCCATACGTACATGGTTAAACCATAAAGAAAAGCAAGGAAATGATTACCATAAACGTCAGGAAGTGGTTTCCTTGAGGGTAGAGGGAAGGAGTTGTGATAAAGAGGTATAAGGGATTTTCTGGGGTGCCAGCATGTTCTATTTCTCAACCTGGGTAATGGATAAAGTAGCAGATCATTTTATAACAATTTATTAAGTTGTGCATATATTATGCTCGATGCAGTTTTCTGCGTTATGTTATATTATACAACATAAAAAGTTTAAAAATGGAAAAAAGTCTTACTAATACCTAATGCCTTGCAGGTCTTTATGTATACATTTTCTCAGTGGAAAGTGGAACTATAGTCTCATGATGGGGCACATGACCATTTTTCTTTCTGGCTTGAAAATAAGATCCCCATACTCAAAAAGAAACTTCTGCCTTAAACAAATGTTGGGAAATTTAGGTACAGAGACAACCACGTGAAACGACCGTTGGAGGGCAGGTGGGGATGGTGGGGAGGGGCTTCAGAGCAAACACGGGCGTCTCACAGCAGTGCCGGCCAAGGGCTGACACGCAGGAAACGAGCAGCTGGCAAAACCGCGCTTCTGTCTCGCTTTTTTTTTTTTTTTGGTCAATTATTACTATTTAGTCCTGTAGCTAGCTGTTTCTCTTACATGGATTTTTCTAGACACCTTTCTCTCTTGAAACACATTTTTAAAAAGTAGTAATCAAAGATTAATGCAATAATATACCAAAGACTTGTATCAGAAAATTCCACAGCCTCTTAAAGGAATCCCCAGATGCTCATCGTTCTTCTCAGCTCAGTTAACGCCGCCTTTCCCTGCCAGCCGTGATTATTTCTCCCAAGGGTCTCTCTCTCTCTCTCTTCCTTCCTTCCAAGCTTTCCACAATGAATGCTCTTAACCCTGAGGCATATTCTTCCTTTGTGTGGTCTACTTTTGTGTGTGTGTGTGATCTACAGTTGGTAGAAATCAAAGTAAAAAATTTAGGCGCGTGGGTATACCAGCTCTGCCGTATTACTTTGAAACAGCCCTTCTAGAAGCTGCATCTCCCAAATACTCTGGGTCTTTTCTCACTGTTTCTCTAGCTTGCGGGAGAAGAAATGCCTTTGGGGTGGGGAGGGATGGGAGGTGGGGAGGTCTGGTGAGACTTAAATTCTGGCCCTTAAGAAAAACACCAAATTACCCTTCCCCAGAAATGTGTTCGTCATTCTCAATGATGTACACGATTTGGGAAGTATAGAGCAAAACAGGCCCAATCACAGTGCAGGAGAGCAGGGACACAGAAATAGACCCTGAGGCCTCCACACTAAAATCCAGGGCTTGGCGTTTCAGAGAACAGAGATTCCCAGGTCTCCAGCCCTAGAGGCTGCAGCAGTGTGAAAGCAACCTACGCAGGTGCTGTGAGAATGAATTCCACAAAGCAGGCAAAGCAAACCCCGAAGACTCCAGGCCCCTGCACAGTTTCCTCAAGGGGCAGATCCCAGCTGACTCACCTTACTTGGAAAAGCACAAGTTTCTCCCCAGGTACCAAGCAAAACCCCATCGGAAGTCTTATTCTGTGCGGAAGATAAGAAAGAGGAATTTTCCTTCTCCTGAATCCTGATAAGTTAAAACAGTTTTAAATAGAAAAGAACATGGAAGCGTATGGGCCACAGGTCAGTGTGGTTTAGGAAATTGTTTTGAGGAACATGGGGGCCACGGCTGTTGACTTCGTTTTCAAGGGAGTTGGAGGATTGAGGGAAAGGTGTTTGGAAGCCCTCACCTTGCAAGTAATCCATTGTCACCAGCTTTAGAGTTTGGGGTCTTGTGCTACAGGGGAAAACATCTGTCTGCGCAGTTGCCACCCTCCTCCACAAATTCCCAAGGTTAGTCGGATAGAATGATTGAAGTAATTAAATGCAGTTCTGGAGCCCTAACGAGGGCAGGTTGATAACCTCTCCCTATGCCACGGGCTAATTAGGATAAAAATGTGTCTTGTGCTAACAAGTAGATGTGTTCCTGTTTTTGCAAAATGGAGCATATTTTAAAAGGACCTGGGGGAATTGGGCTATTTTTAAAAGCAGGGATCACCAACTAGCAGACAGCCGAATCTCTGACTGTTTTAAAATTTTTGGAATATGAATGCCTTGGAAGGTGGGGGAAGGGCACGCAGGCTCTCAAATTTTCCCAAATCCCCACTGCTCTCTGCGGATTCACACATTCATTTTCCTTGCTAGTTTCCCAGGCTTTCAAGGTTGCCACTCTGTTCGTTCAAGGAACCTCAATATATGTATTATATATTATTAATATTACTATATCATATATATTACATACATGATAGTCATTGTACTATATGTATAATCACTTTTTTTTTTGGAGACAATATCTCACTCTGTCGCCTGGGCTGGAGTGTAGTGGCGTCATCATAGCTCACTGCAACCTCCAACTCCTGTCTCAAGGGATCCTCCTGCCTCAGCCTCCTGAGTAGCTGGCACTACATTAGCTGGGACTACAGTCATGCACCATGACTCCTGGCTGATTTTTCTGTTTTTGGTAGAGATGGGGGTCTCACCCTTGTTCAGGCTGGTCTGGAACTCCTGGCCTCAAGCAATCCTCCCGCCTTGGCCTCCCAAAGTGCTAGGATTACAGGCATGAGCCACTGCACCCAGCCTAATCACTCTTAACTATTTATAAATCCAGATTTTCACATATGGGGTTTTCTGAAAGCAGCACGGATTCTTTTTCCTAAATAATCCTGTAATTCCATCCCCAGAAACTAAGTTTGGATAAGAAGTTGCCTCTCCTTACTCCAGTCTTCTTGCTATCTTGAAATTGTACTGAAGCTGCCAAACCTCTGCTTCAAAAATTAGCAATTTCTGTCCCGTGGCTCACGCCTATAATCCTAGCACTCAAGGAGGCCGAGGCGGGAGGATCACTTGAGCTCAGGAGATAGAGACCACCCTGAGCAAGAAAGACACCCCGTCTCTACCAAAAATAGAGAAGTTAGCCAGGCATGGTGCTGCACACCTGTAGTCCCAGCTACTCAAGAGGCTGAGGCAGGAGGATCGTTTGAGCCCAGGAGTTTGAGGTTGCTGTGAGCTATGATGACGCCACTGCACTCTAGCCCCGGGTGACAGAGCAATAACCTGTCTCAAAACAAACGAACAAACAAAAATTAGCAATTTCCATTTGGAAGGATAGGCTAGTTAGTTTTGTAAACAAACGAGAGATAAATATTGCAGTGGAAAGAATCGTGGAAGTAGAGTGGCCCGGTCCACGGAGCCCACGCCTGCCTTTTCCAGCCGGGCACGTGGGGAGCCGGGGGCCAGATGTGCTCCGAAGGCACGGCGGGAAAGGGCAGGCTCCTTCTCCTCGTCACTCGCTGTGCATGCAGAAACCACTCCTGGTTTTTTATTTGGGTGGAAACCAGTGGCTCCAAGGCTTGTGAGTCCCTCTAATGCTGTCCCTAGCTGTCGTCCCTGTGCCTCCAACTGATCCTTCGTGCTGCGTAAGACCTCCTAAATCCTCAGGGGGAGACGTGCCAAGCAGCTTTCTAAAGAAAACTACAGGCAAAGAGAGTTTAATCCTATTCAGGCACAACACCAGCTCCTTCCGCAAGGAGAGGAGAACAGCCAAAGCCAAGCTGGTCACCTCTCCTGGCCTCCCGCTCCGACGCTAAGCAGCTCGCATTTCCTTTGCCAGAACTAGAGTCACTGCCAGATTGCTCTTCAGACCAGCTCTGTGGGTCTCACAGGCCCTGGTTCTGGGAATCAAATAACTTCTGTGGCTGCACTGAAAAAAAGCACGATCACCAAATTCAGGCCTGGGCAGGTTACAGAGGCTTTTGGTTCACCACTGAGATTCTTTAGCTTCTTTCATGGCTCTGCCAGGCCTCTTTTCACGGGGCTCCTAACCCTCTTGCTAAATTGCTCCCTTGGCTGCCTGTTTTCTTGGTAAAGGCTGCATTGGGGGGGGGGGGCAGTCCAGCCTTGTGGTCTATGCTGCCCCAACAAGGTCTGTGCTTTGCAGAAAATGAAAGTAACACAAGGAAAGCCTCTGGGAAGCACCCAGCATTCAGCAGGCCTCAAGAAATATTAACCGTTCATCATTTAACAAATGTTTCTGCAGTCCTCTTGCACCACACAGCACTGTATAGAAGATCGCAATAAACTAATAAGATGTTACTTTCCTAGGAACTCACTCTCACTCTGCTGTCCAATATGGTACTGGCCACATGTGGCTATTTAAATTTCAAATGAATTAGTAATAAAATTAAGTGTTCAGTTCCTCAGTTGCAGAAGCTACATTTCAAGTGCTCAATGTGCACTCGTAGCTGTGACTGTCGTTTTGGACAGCACAGATCATAGAACATTTCCATCATCACAGAGAGTTTATGGCCAGTGCTGGTCTAGAATAGAAAAGCCAGGTAAGAAAACAAATCATCACTCATACAAAATCGAAAACTCAATTTGTAAGCTATTCTTTCAATTTGGTGCAGTATGGGCTCTAACAGAGGTACCTGAAAAGTGCCATGGGTCACCAACTCTGTCACTTATGGACCGGGATCAATACCCTACCTACCAGCCATGGAGACCACCTTTGTCTAGTCCAACGACAGCCTCTACTTATCATCTTTCTAGATAAGCACTAGGAAAAGCAGATACTCTGTAATGATGGTGACGGCAATTTCCCATTATCAGAACTCAACGGTTAGCTATTTTATATTTGCTACTTAGAGTAAAGGAAAAAGTTCAGAACAAGTGAAAACGCCTGAAAGTAATTTAGATGGAAGTCCTTTTGTGACTCTAATTCAAATCAACAAATATCACTGAGCATCTACTAGGTCTCATTTAAAGATGAGAAACAGGAATTTTTGCAGTCCTGTAGTGGTGAGACGATGTGTGAGATGATAGCATTCAGCAGAGTCGTATGTTACAAGGGAGGTATTAACTGCTATCCTACGCCTAAGAAATACTAAGTAATTCCAAAGTGGGGGCTGCTTCATAGGGGCAACAATACTTGAGCTTGTCCCTAAGAGGACAGGTGGAGATGGGAGAATGAGACCCACCAACTGAGCGAAGGCACAGGGGCCTGGAAAATGCAGGACACATTTTGAGAATGACAGGAACACCATGCACATAGTTTCATGCCCAAAACTCAGCTACAGAAAACAGTTATTGGGTGGGACAGGCGGTGGGGAGAGGGGGAGAGGGAGGGAGAAAGGGAGAGAGAGACAGAGAACCACAATCCAAATCCAAAGATAGACAAAAGTCATGAATGCTTGGTGAAGCAGAACCTTTATACTGGGGCCTCCACTTGGAGACTCTGAGGCCACGCCAAGGAGTTTGGGCGTCGCTCTGTAACCTGCAGGAGCCGTCAAAGGCATTTAAACAGGGCAGAGGCATCCTCGAACCTGTATTTAGAAAAACGCTAGTGGTAGTTTGCGGGCAACAATGACTGATGGAGCCTAGAGAGTGAGAGTCCGGAGGTCGGGAGCCCAGCCGGGAGGTCAGGTTCAGCGGAAACCCAGTAAGGGGCAGCGGGAGCACCCGGCCGGAGTGGAAAGGAGGGCAGGTGTCTGCACTGTGCAGCCACGGGAGGAAAATGTCGCGGTGGGAACCAGCCACCAGCACAGGCCCTGAGGGCACTCACCTTTGGTCACTGCTGAAATAAAGAGTACTGACCATCTCTCTATCTGCGTGCGGCCTTGGGGAGAGCCCACCACGTCTGTGCTCATCTCCAAGGCCGCATGGGGCGGCTGGCGCAGGGTTCATCTCCATGGGACCTGGCCATCTGGCAAACACATGCCATCGATCAGAGAGAGTCATCATTCCCAAAGAAACAGAGAGCCTGAAGGACATATGCCACCTAAGATGAGTCAGCAGAAATGTCGTACCAAAATTAACAAAAAATTACAGTAAACAGGAGAAATAATTATTAATACATTCTGTATTCCTAAGTATGTCCAAGAAGTTACTTCACCCTCATGTCATGTCCCCCCGCTGCGGGCCCTCAAAGCTGTTTGTAGCAGAGGTCACTTGATGGTCACTGAAACTGCGCACGGCTTGACTGCCTTTCCCAGCATCCATTGCACTGAGATGTGGCCACACGGCTGAGTTCTAGCCAATGGCCAGGCCTGGCCCATAAAACCCTCCAAGTGGTCCCCACACCATGCTCTTTCCTTCTTTCAGCGTGGTGCACACAGGCCTGGGGCCCTCAGAGCCAGGGCCAAAGAGAGAGGCACAAGACAGAAGCAGCCCAGGGCCCAAAACGACCCTTGGAGAGCTGCTTTTGCACGGGCTGGAGATGAACTCCGCAGCCTCACAGCCAGTGTGCATTCCGGGGCTGGCTGGCCTGTCACAGGAGCAGCGTGGCCCTAACCGACACGGGCTCTTACACACTTGCTCCATTTTGCGTGAGGCTCACCTGTATACTTTTTACCCCCTTTAGACTGTAAACACTTATGTTTATTTGTAATTGCTCAAGTGGTTTCTAATGAAGACTATGAAAGGGACCTCAACTGTGCATGGATTATCACCCCCGTTCTTTGATACAGGTGTCCAGCCGCTCGTTCCTCTAAGGACAGAGCGGGAATGCGGGAACGATGCCTGAATGCCTGTTCTTGGAGGACTAGGACATCTTGTCTGTCCGGAAAGACGGGGAAGCACAATATCCTTGAGGTATTAAAAAAAAAAAATGTTTAATCCTATATGAAGCTATGCACGGAGAGTTCGTCATATTTCACCCGCGCAATTCCAGCTCTGCGCGGCGGCTGCACGGCCCTGGCCAAGGCGCACGCTTCTCTAGGTCCCAGATCTCCCAGTCAGAAATACCGGGGCTGAACCCGTGATCCCTAAAGTCTTTCCCAGGCCTAACCTCTCCGGCATCTATTGACTCCTCACCCAATCCGCTTAAATTGGATCATTAAGTGTATTGGGCAATTCATTACTCTCCCAAAATAAATTATTTTTAGAATTTCTAACCTTTAATGAAAGTAAATCCTAATAAAACACTAAACTGAGTTTTAGTTTAAAATGACAAAAGTTAATTAAGATGTTTGGATGTTACCATTTTTTTAAAAAATCCTTTCTCATGATAGGTAAAAAAATGTTACAGAATTTTAAACTGCATTTCTTTGATTACTAGTGAAGGCATACATTTTTTGATGTTTCTCAGCAAGTTAGATTTTCTCTTTCATAAGTTGTTTAGTTTTAAAATCAGAACCCCTGCAGTGGGGTGACGGGAGAAGGTATTATTGCCTGCATCTTTCAGCCAGCAGCCAAGAGAAGGGGCTGAAGTATCTTGCCTGGAACCATCACCAGCTCACCCTACTCGGAACTGCGTGGAGCCTAGCATTGGTTCAGCGCTGTGCCGCCCAGAGTATGCCTGCCTTTCATTATGTGTTAAATTCAATGGAATAAAAGTGGCTGCAAGCATAGCATTGTGGGGTTCCATATTTATTCTCCTTCTGTGACAGCCGCATCCAATTTTCTCAGTTGAGAAGTCAAAGGGGTTACAGATTCCACCCAGGACCTGGAAATCCAGCTGGGCTGTTTGAGTCTCCTTCTCCTCCTCCATGAATAAAGATTCTACAGAGGGGCCCTCGACTAACAATGCTGCCAGTGGCGTGCCAGGCAGATGGGTCCTCCACCTCGACTGGCCAGGGAGACACTGGCTTTGCCTGGCTAACTCTAGTGCAAAAATTTATTTTTGCTGAAGAAACGCTGTAATTAGATATGTCCTTAAATCACACAGAGAGCGGAAGTGTTGAATCAGAAGGCATTTTTTTGCCCTGCTGCTTTTCCAAACCTAACCATGTTTTGTGGCCACAGCACTGTCCCGAAATCACCCTCTGTGTTTAGGTGATACGGTGCTTGTGCAGTGATTCAAATCATGGGAAAAAACCAAGTCCCTTCTGCCATCTGGGTTCTATCAGCAAAATAAAACCACGATTGGTTTCAAAAGCATTTAGAAATTTAGTTCTTAAAAAATATGTTTTTAAAACTGACAGAGAGAGAAGCTCTAATGAGGATCTTCTGCAAAAAATGCCCAGTGGCCAGTGCTCCAGAGTTCAAATCTAGGAAACCTCATAAGGGGGTCCGGCAGATCTCAACTGCCAGAGCAGGAATAAGGGAGGAGTGTTCTCCATCTTCTGCAAAAGGGCCTCGTCCTTGTGGACGTTGCTGCCGGGGATGGCTGGATCTGAAGCTCTGACACCAAAACCTACAGCATTCCCATGGCTTCTTTGTCTCCCGGCTGCGTAAGAGAAGCCTCGCTTCTCCTACTCACATGAAGCACATTCGCCACACCACAGAAAGCCTGTGCTGTGGGTGGCACCCACAGATGAAAGCAAGGACAGGAATGTAAAAATGCATCCTGATGACAATTTCTAGCTTAAAATGACTGGACCCCTAGGAAAATTTCAGTGGTAAAATGTGTTCATGTTTGTGGCAAGAGAAACCACATCTCCACCACTGAAAGCCAATATCAACAACCAAAAAGTCAATGGAAAACAGCTCAGCATAACACAGCAACTATGTGACCCGATTTGGTTCAGCAGGGACAGCATGGGACGGTTTGCAGAAAATGATACAATTATTGCTTTTCCCAACATGAGGAAAACGTTGTCAAAGACTGAGGCAAAACCAGACACGGCTGTGCGCTCTCTGTGCAGCTCCTACGCAACCCCAGCGTGCTCCCAGGACAGAGATGCGCCCATCTGTACATTGAAAAACAGCCTCCTTCTCCTTTTCTTTCCCACACTCGCTTCCCACCCCCAAAACATTACCCAGAGAAAAATGATCAGAACTAGAGTCAATATTTACTGAGCGCCGACTGCACACACGGTACCAGGGTCGAAGGAGGGGTGAGCAGAGGCCCAGGCAAGTGAAGAGTCACAAAGAGAAGGAAGACCAAATCCTGCCCCAGTCCAGCAGCCGGGCCAGAACCGTCCAGGGAAGGAGTTGTAATCACCGCAAGAGAAGGTCGTGGGGTTGAGGGTGGGGCCACACCCCCATCCCTGTTAAATTCTAGGCAGCAGCTGCTGTAGAATCTGTACCTACCGTTTGACCAAACAGAACCTGAGATAATTTGTATGCATAGAAGTAAACTTTCCTTGTCCCATTAACCCCCCTGACTTAAAAAAACAAAGAAACAGATAACTTTTTTATTGAAACAAAACATGCATAGAGTAAAATGCACAAATCTTAAATGTGCAGCCTGGTGAGTTTTCACATATGCACATACCAGTAAAACCATCACCCAGACCAAGAACCGCCAACCACGGGGCAGACCAAACCGACTCGCAAGGAAGTGTGAGAATAGAATCCAGTGGGATCTCTAATATACCTTTTAAAAGTTGTTTTGTTGTCGTTTTAAATTTTATTCTGATACTTAGAGACATTTACTCTTTCTGGCTTTGGGTGGGAAGTCAATTCAAAAAGAACCTAGGAAACATTCTCCTAGCAGGAGCACACGCAGGTATTCAGGATGGAATTTTCTGTGTGTAGGGATCTCTGAGGATCCCTAACATTTAAGAAGTGTTTAGGAAAACAGGCTTCAGCCAACCGCCCCCACACATTTGATTCCCTAATGTTTAGGAACAGGGCGTGAAGCAGTTTAACTTTTATATGTAATCTGGGTGCTTTCTCTTGCATAACACCACAAACTTCTAATTCCCGCCAACTTTTTTTTTTTTCTTTTGTGAGACGTTTCTTTTCCATGGTAGAAGAGCAATGGTCGACAATGTTATTTTCAGATCTTCAATTCTCCCTTTTCTGGCTTTTTCTTAGAATTGAAATGAACAGGTTAAAAAAGAAAACTTGAATTTATTTTAAAGAAAAAACCAAAACAGGCAAACAAATAAAACCTTCAGTTAGAACATGACCCGTGCCTTGGAATTAAACAACCAGCTCTCTTCCAGAGCTATGGATAATTTAATGTTAACTGTGTGCTTATGTTGGTCAAGGATTTTAAAATGCTAAATTTTAAGCTCTTATTATACTATATATATAGTATACAATATATATATACTATATACTATACTATATATATACTATGTACTCTAATTACACTATATATAACAATGAAAATATTTGTTAGCACATTAATTCATGTAGTAGTCACAAATTTCCCTGAGTTTGTGACACCTTATAGGGTGTTTTTAATAAGCGATATGTTTATAATGAAAATTATGGATGTTCAGGATATAAAACGTAGCATAATGAAGAAAATACATATTAAACTTTATTAGCAACTCTGGGCCATTTTCCACAGTGAAACATTACAGACTAAACCTGTTGCTGATGAAATCACAAGGCAAGCTAATTCCACTTTAGTTTTGCCAGCACTGACGATTTCTTAGTTAATACAGTATTTTTCACAGTATGCCACACTTTTAAAGGTTTATAGATATAAAATCAGGAAAATGGAGAACTAGGCTGAAAGAAGATCACAAAGATTATGTTTGCCATTTCCCCATAGCGCTTTAACAGCCACTGACAGGCCTGGCGACACGCGTGATCACTCTATCTGAAATGTCTGCCTTCTCGGCCTTATTGCAGTCTTATCAATGAGCAATCCTAATCACACAGCCGTCTAAGTGATCACAGTTCTAAGTATTTCTGCTAATGTCTCGTTATTATTCAAACTGTGTATGAGTTTACCGAAATATTGAATAAAAAGGCAACAGCAGCAGATGACCCAATCCCAAGTGTGCACCTGAGCGAGGAGATTCAAAGATGCTAGGCAGGAAGGATGCCCTCCATCCGACCGGTTCCCATGACCCCGAGAAAGTGACTCCTTGTTCTACGCCTTGTTTTCTTCATTTGCAAAACAACTGCCACCGCCACCACAAAATAGCCGGCTTGGTGGCTCACGCCTGTAATCCCAGCACTTTGGAGGCAGGGGGGTTGCTTGAGAACAGGAGTTCAAGACCGTCCTGAGCAAAATTGAGACCCCCATCTCTACAAAAAATAGAAAAAATTAGCCGGACATTGTGGCACACACCTGTAGTCCCAGCTACTCAGGAGGCTGAGGCAGGAGGATCGCTTGAGCCCAGGAGTTTGAGGTTGCTGTGAGCTATGATGATGTCACTGCACTCCAGCCCAGGTGACAAATCGAGACCCTGTCTCAAAAACAAACAAACAAAACAAAACAAAGCAAAAAAATCTACCAAGCAAAAAATAACCATTGTCATTAAATGTCTACACAGTACTTTTAGAGCTTTCCTGGGAAGGTGTCATCTAATTATCACGGGACAACTCCAATTTAGGTTCCCTCAACCAGTTAAATTAAGGAATTCTTGATGTTTACAACACTAGCCACTAACTAGTTGAGTAAGTTATTAATACTGGAACTCTTTGGCCTTAAATGGTAAGTTTAAAAATAAAAAGTAAACAACAAACAAAGAATCTCACTGAATTCTAGGTCCGAGGACTGAGACAAGCTGTTCCAACTTTAGAAAAAATCTGGACAGGGTTTTCACGCCATTTTAATTTCCTGTACACAAGAGGGTAAGCCAACCTTTGTTGTCACTGACATCTCTGGTACTAACGGGGTTCAGGAAAGCAGCAGCATCCCATGATACTAAGATGTGATTTTTATCTCCGAACTGTCTTTTCTGGGGCGTGAACGGTTAACACTGGCAAAGCTGAGATTTTGTGCTTCTACGTCTTGAGAGTCTGGCTGTTTTTTTAAACCTTTACCCCTGTCCTCTTGGCAGAAAGGGGGACCTGGCTGTGAACTCTGCAACAGGGCCGATCCCCACACTCCTCTGGGCCTGACCTTACGTAAGAAACGCAAACGCTCTGGGTCATCCACGTAGAACTTTCCAGCAAATCCTGGCGCGGCACCAGTACCTTTCTAAAAAGGGAACAACCTTCAAACTCAGTCAGATCAGACAGCAGGGTCCCGGGCCTGACGTGCAGTTACAAACCAGTTGTGAGCAAGATTAATCTTGATCCCCCACTGCCTTTTGAAATATTTATCAAGATATGACAAGCCTGGCAGGATCAGGATAAAAATGACCTTCACTGGCACAAAGAACATCGCCGCAGGCTGCGGAGCAGCAGCAAAGCCAGCTGTCCACTCCAGGGTGGCCAAAGTCTGGAACCGAGTGAGCTCTGGGGATTCTCTCAGCCTGTGCCCGCTTTCCTTGGAGAAGAGAATCGAAACTGGTTTAGAACACGGCTTTCCCACTCACACTCCAGCCCTCAGCACTGGAGTTCTACAGAGAGTTCTAGACACAGGAAGCGCCCCATGCCACAGATAAAAATGGCACTTGGTAAAAATTGACATGCACGGGCCTTGCTTGAGGTAGCCGTCCTTTCTCTCCCCTGCCCGGAGGTTCTGCCTTTCCCGCTTTCTCCTCCTGCTGCAGGAGACGAACAATTATTCCGGGCTCTACTTCTTGCTCTGCTCAGACCCTACCACGCCCGGTTTCTCAGGGCTCCATGCCCAGATCTCCTTACGTCCTCTTCACTGACTCACTTGGAGAGAGGTCACCGACACCGAGGGGGCCGTTTCACCGCTAAAGGGCTGACAGGGAAGTAGCCACTAGAGGGTGACATGATCACACACAAGCACATGGCTTCCTGCGCAGGGCCAGCTGTGGGCCTGAGGGTGTCGGAGCGGATGTGGGCACACGTCCCCGCAGCGTGCACAGCACTGCGCACACACGCAGACCCCGAGAGCCTCCGGCGTTTTGCATGAAGGCCACACCCCGCCGTGGGCAGGTGCTGCTCACAGCACAGGCGACATCTCATTCGCTGTTAACCGTTGCTTTCACGGATCTCTCTTTTCTTTTCCTTTTTCTTCCAAGCCAAAGGTTTTATTTCTATGAAGGTTGTTCAAATGTATAACATGACAGCGATACTCATAATAACAATCAGCGATAAATACCATGCGTTTACCTGGCGCATGAAAGATCTCAAAACGTATCTGCATATCTTTTTTCCTTTTATTTTTAGTTGACACTTGTACATGTGTACAGAGTACAGAGTAATATTTTGATACACGTATACGACGTATAATGATCAAACCAGGGTAATTATCATATCCCTCATTTCGAACATTTATCATTTCTTTGTGTTGGGAACATTCGAAGTCCTCTCTTCTAGCTTTTGGAACATATACAGTCACTGCTAACGGCATTCACCCTACAGTGCTATAGAGCCCTAGAAATTATTTCTCTGATCTAGCAGTAATTTTATATCTGTTAACCAACCTCTTCCTATCCACTCCTCCCCCTTGCCCTTCCCAGCCTCTGATAGCCACAATTCTACTCTTTACTTCTACGAGCTCATTCCTTCAGCTCCCACGTACGAGCGAGAACATGCAGTATTCATCTTTCTGTGTCGTGAACCCTCTTTATTTGGCATCGTATAGTAACTGCAAGGTGGCATGCTAAACTTATATCGTTAACGCAACAAAGATGGTGGTTTAGGATGTGGGTTCTAGATCCAGACCACAGAGTTCAAATTCCAGTTCTGCTAGTTGTTTGGTCTTGAGCAAGTTACTTCTCTGTTCTGTAGTTTCCTCATCTGTAAAATGGAGATAATAATGAACTTTCTTCATAGGTGATGAAGATTAGCTGTTGTGAGAATTAGGTAAATTCATATATGTAAATACCTTAAAAGAGTGCCTAATACACAACCAATGGTATTGCACTGTACGAGGAGGTTACATGCATTTCTCATTCAACCCTCACAAAACTCCCAAGATATGAAAATCACTAGTACCACTGTACAGATGAGAAAACTGAGGCTCCTAGTGGTTAAATAACTTATCCAAAGTCATAGAGCTAGTAAGTGACAGAGTCAAGATTTTAACCCAGAATTCATCTAACTACGAAACCTATGTTCTTTTCACTATACCACTCGGGAAAAATTCAGTCTTTATACCAGAGGAGCTTATGATCTAAACGACAAAAGATGAGGGGGGAACCATAGTTCTTTCTCATATTATTTTTATTTTACTAAAAAGGGAGAGCCTTTAAGAAGTATAATTTAACAAAAGTTTTAAAGCAGGAGGAAAACAGCCACGTACTAGGATTGCTCTACTGGGGTTCTCTCGTCTTGTGATCCCCAGAGCAGCAGCACCAGCAGCGCCTGGGAACTGTTGGGAAAGCAAATTCTTGGGCCTCACCTCAGACATCCTGAATTAAGAGGCCTTCAAGGTTATTCTGATGCCTAGTCAAGTTTGAGAACCACTGCGCTAAGCAAAAGAAAGTGTGAGAGTTGGTAATGAAAACACGGGTCCAAGGCGACAGGATGGATGGGTGTCTGGACTGTTTCTCTGTGAGTGAACGGAACATGTACTCTCCTGACTTACAGAGAAGACGAGCTGCTTATTCTAACTGAAACGTCATTCTGTTATGCTCCTGAACTCTTGCTATGTTTCCACTCCTTAAACCTACTTCTTAAAAACAGGAAATACAGTTTTAAAAAAGTTTAACTGTCAGCAAATATATATCTGTATAATTTTGAGGCCTGTCTGTGAGGGTTTTTCTCCCCTCGCATTGCATTTATTTTTTTAAAAAAGACATTTATTAGGTCCCTACTATGTGCCAGGTTCCACGCTAAGCCCTTCCTTTCTCATGGATTTTTTTTCAAGGCACTCTTGGTTGTACGAACAGTTGCAAAGTTCAGAGCATGAACTAAAAATTTCTGACTTCAGATACTGAATTCCAATTCCAGATAAAGGAGTTAAAATCGAGATTTCTTATTCTTAAAAAAAAAAAAAGCTAAGAATTCTTCAAGACAGTTATTCTTTTTTTTTTTTTTGAGACAGAGTCTCACTGTGTTGCCCGGGCTAGAGTGCCGTGGCGTCAGCCTAGCTCACAGCAACCTCAAACTCCTGGGCTCAGGTGATCCTCCTGCCTCAGCCTCCCGAGTAGCTGGGACTACAGGCATGCGCCACCATGCCTGGCTAATTTTTTCTATATATTTTTAGTTGTCCGATTAATTTCTTTCTAATTTTAGTAGAGACGGGGTCTCGCTTTTGCTCAGGCTGGTCTGGAACTCCTGAGCTCAAACAATCCACCCGCCTTGGCCTCCCAGAGTGCTAGGATTACAGGCGTGAGCGACCGCGCCCAGCCCAAGACAGTTATTCTTAAAAGTAACCTAACTGATGCCTCAATATGGAAGACCCATAGCAAAGTATGACAGTATCTGGTTGCTATTATAATGTTCTTATTTTTTTCTAAACAAAGAAAAACTTCATCCGGTTCTCTAATAAAATTTCCACTATATGTAATGACCTTCCTCCCATCAACACTTATTCCAATTCTAGGCTTCACTGTGGATCCTCTGAACTGAAAATGTTTTATTTCTGTCACTTCATTGGCATTAACAAATACTGTCATTGTCACAGGTATTTTCTAGCTCACCTACTGGATTCTGAGTACTTAAAGGTAAAAATATCATGTTCAACATCTTTGTTTACTACATAGCACAGAGCAATGCATGTAATTCACATGACTATCCCTTAGTGATTGAATAAATTGAAAACCCACCTTCTTCAGAGTTTGGTGCCCTGGAAATAATTACATTTACAGCACATTTTATTTTTCTACAGTTGTCATATCTACCTGTTTTGTAACAAGAACCTAAGATGTTTGTCAACATTAACAAATAATAGATGATATTCAAGATTATTCTATTACTGTATTTCTAATCTTTAGGGTGGGTACTTGAAAATGCAAAAACATGTATTAGAGTTAACACTCAAGAGTTGCAAATTACAAATGACAACCCCGTTTCAGGAGTAGAAGGGAGTGACCGTTCACCACGGGTGATTAGCAGGGGCATTCCCTTTCCCAGTCACGAGTTCTCCAGTCTGGACAATACGGCACGCAGCCACCCCAAAGGCAGGGCTCCAGCACCCAGATCTCACGCTCTTATTTTTACGGTGGTGGATAAAGATGACCCTAAGGCTGTGTTTACAGGATACAGCAAACTAATAATTTCGGAGAGCGTAAACAAATATTTCAGGGTGTTCTTGGCAATCTGCTGATGTGAGAACATTTTTCATCTATTTTTCCTTTTTATTTACACCTTTATTTCAAAATGTTTGTTCTCCTTAAATCTTTTCAAAGTTTTAAAATTGTGGTAAAATATACAAAACATAAAATTTACCATCTTTTTTTTTTTTTTTTTTTTTTTTGAGACAGAGTCTCACTCTCTTGCCCGGGGCGAGTGCCGTGGCATCAGCCTAGCTCACAGCAACCTCAAACTCCTGGGCTCGAGCAATCCTACTGTCTCAGCCTCCCAAGTAACTGGACTACAGGCATGCGCCACCATGCCTGGCTAATTTTTTCTCTATATATTTTTAGCTGTCCAATTAATTTCTTTCTATTTCTGGTAGAGACGGGGTCTCGCTCTTACTCAGGCTGGTCTCGAACTCCTGAGCTCAGGGCGATCCGCCCGCCTCGGCCTCCCAGAGTGCTAGGATTACAGGCGTGAGCCACCGCGCCCGGCCAAATTTACCATCTTAATCATTTTTAAGTATACAGTTCAGTAGTGTTAGGTGTATTCACATTAGTGTGCCACCAATTTCAAGAACTTTTTCATCTTATAAAACTGAAACTCTGTATCCATTAAAAAACAACTCCCCATTCTGCATCGTCTTCCCAGCTCTGGGCAATGATCATTCTACTTTCTGTTTCTATAATTTTAACTACACATATAAGTGGAATTTATCTAATATTTGTCCTTCCGTGACTGGTGTATATCACTTAGCACAATGTCACAATGGTCATCCACGTTGTAGCGTTATGTTAGAATTTCCTTCCGTTTTAAGGCTGAATAATATTCCATTGTATGTACAGACCACATTTTGTTTACCCATTCATCTGTCCATGGATACTTGGTTGCTTCTACCTTTTGGCTGCTGTGAATAATGCTGCTATCAACATGGATGTACAAATAGCTCTTCAAGATCCTGCTTTCAGTTCTTTTGGTACATACCAAGAGTGGAATTGCTGACTCATATGGCAATTCTATTTTTAATTTTTTGAGGAACAGCCATACCGTTTTCCACAATTTTACATTCTTCCAACAGTGTGTTAGGGTTCTACTCTCTCGACATCCTCACCAATACTTGTTCTTTTCCGTTTTGTTAATATAATAGTAACGATCCTAACGGATGTGAGGCGGTATCTTATTTTAGCTTTGATTTGCATTTCCCCAAGGATTAGTGACATTGAGCATCTTTTCATATGCTGCCGACCATTTGTATATCCTCTTTAGAGATATGTCTATTCAAGTCCTTTGCCTATTTTTTAATAGGGTTATTTGGGTTGTTGTTTCTGCTTGAATCTTTTATTTTCAGTCAGTGAATCATGTCCTCGCCCTCTTTAATTTTAACATTCTCTGGCCAAGCATGCCGCAAGATATTCTCCTGTTCAGAAATGCTTAGCAATGGAGAGAATGTTGCTCTTGAGAAATCTCGAAGTTGGAAAGGCAGCATTTATAAACAAACCTCTGATTGCTCTGGTTGCCCAGAACTCTTGGGAAAGTTTTGATGTGTAAGAAGTCTTTCATAAAGATTTTATTAATCTTATTAATTTCAGTTTAATGTTCACGAAGTGCCTGCCACACATAGTGCTGCACTATGGATAAGTTAGAGTTAATTTAAAAGAAAACAAACGCAAAATATTTTAACTCCTTTGACCCGACCCATAAGCTAGACTCAGAGCCATTCGTTTGAATACTTTTTTCTTTCTTTCTTTCCTTTTTTTTTTGAATGAGGAGTTAAAAGCTACAGATCTCTTCTGATCTTTCCTGCCACGTGTTCCCTCTCTGAATAAGGAAGTATGCAACCTTAAGCCTGATCTTTGGGTTGGGTCTCTCAATTTTCCCAGGCCCTACCCAGGGGAAAAACACACTCCATCTGAAAATCTAGATTTCTTTAAAATTCTTGGTAGGGTTTTGGAGACTCGCTACACAAGGCTATCATTTCTGCATTTATTTTTATTTATTTATTTATTAAGGTTCAGACTATTACGGGGGCACAATGTTTTGGTTACATGGAGTGCTTTCTGTACTGCTTGAGACATAGTTATAATTGTGCCATCACCCAGGTAGTGTGTACTATACCCATCACGTTTCTGCTTTGAAATAGAAGCTTGTAGTTCATTCAGAAAAAAACTTCTGGTTGCAATTTGCTGAATCATATACAAAAATATCCACCTGACTGCAAAATATGAACAGCTGTCCACAGGATTTTCTACGTAGGTGTACATTCTTTTCCAGACAGGGTCTCTTGTCCATGGGTACTGTCCATAGAGCTTTGTGTCCTACAACCCTGAAGAAGCCACTGCATGTGAAAATATCTGCAGCCTGATTTAAGAACAATGTATAATTCCATGGGTTAAGGAGACAGCAGAACTCATTTGAGGTTCATGTTCTCCCAGAGTGTTACTACTGGAAAGGTCCCTGAAGATTACCTAGTCAAATCACCCTAGTGTTAGAGGAGGAACTGAGACCCAGAAAAGAGAGTCATTTCCTCAATGCCGTAAAAAGTCACTAGGTGTCCAGAATTCACACAGGGCTCACTGGATACCATAGTTCTTTTTCCCCATTAATGCGTATTTTCTGAGATGCTTCTCGATGTTATATTTTTCCTATTTATTGAACATGAAAATAATCGTATTGCTGAAAATCCTTGTACTATATACTTGAATGCCTTAAATAAAAGCCTCTTATTAATACGATTCCAGATTTCAAGAAAAAGTTTTGCTAGAATTAGGACCAGGTGGCCAAGTTCTAGAGAAAGTGCTTCCAGGCACCTCTGAATAACTCTTCAGATTTGAGACCAGTGGGTTTTCTAGAGAAGGAAAACCACTAAGCTCCTTCTTCGTCTGGAGCCTAGTCAGGTCTCCTGTCTAAAATTCCCCCCAAAATTGTGGGGCACTTTGTTTTGTGTTAAGTAGGATTAAGGCACACTAAGGCGCTTTGGGTTAAGATCTTGACATCAACAGAAACACATCTACATCCACATGACAACAAAAAAGTGACTTTCATGTAAAGGTGAAGGTAAAAGTTTAGGTAGGAGTGTCTGAGAATAATAAAAGCCCAGATATCCCCAGGGAAAGAGTTAAGCCCAGGTACACGTCAGAATCTTGACACTATTGCCACTGTACATCCGGAATCATCTGGATGACTAACAGTACAGTCTATTATTTCATGGAGGTTACAAAAATCTATGGGCCTGACACTATGTGTAATGCAGTGAGGTAACAAACAAGCTTACAAAACTTTTTGCTTCTGCATCTCCTGATTTAGGAAAGAGAAGCAGTGGGGGTCTGAATGTATATTACGTCTGTTAGGGAATCTGTATGTACTTGGTCTAGGATTGGGTGCTCGCGCAGAAGAGAAGTGGACAAAATTAATGATCTCATATACTAAATATGGAACCCATTCAAAATCTTGTTTAGGTCCTCAAAGAATCAATGAATCCATTTTCCCTTTCTGATAGATAAATCAGGTTGTCTTGTATCTAGTTGTGTGGACTCATAAATTATTTAAAAATATAGAGGGTCATTTTCTCTGATCCAAAAATTCCTGGTTTGGGGGTAGTTAAAATTAAACTCTGAAATTCTATCCTCTGTATGGGCATTTAAGACCCAGGGGCCACATTCTAGAATGGAGTATTGCCCTGATTCCATAAAACACAGTTTATAAATAAACCAAAAGACATCGACTGGAGCATCTTAAATTAAGTCTAATAGCCTTTCTATTTTATCAAACAGTAAATCTGTATGGTCACAAAAAAATATTAACTATCAGTACAACTGGGCCATACCGTTTTATACGTCTAACAGGCGGGTGAAAAGGAAAAAGATGGTTAAACAAGGCTTAGGAAAGGCTGTTCCCTTCTAAGAGCAAAGCAGGCTGAGGGCACCGGTGGCGCAGCCAAGTGCATAGTGGAGGAAGTTTGATGTACAAAGTACTGAGGGAAACCCAGCGGAGTCTGGAAACAATCAGAAGATGCCAGAAGGAAGTAGTAATGGATAATTCTAGAAAATTCTAGAACAAGGACCAGAGCGGGTCAGTGTTAAACTAGGGTGAGTACAACTGAGTTTCTCCCCAGTCTAAGGCACAAGACCGTTGAGAAAGGAATCGAAGGAAGCAGCCCCACTGGGGGGAAGTGGGGATGTGGGAACAAGATACGCGCGAAGGGGCGGTAGGGACAGTAGACAAGGAGAGCCGGGCGATGACTGTCGAGCAGGGCCATTAGGAGGAGGGTCCTGCGAGCATAACGAAGGGAGGAGGGTGTGAAGTACAGGTCGGGAGTCGCAGGGGTCGACCACGGGCAGGGGCTGCGCGGACGTCAGCAGCAGAGAAGGCGAAGGCGCAGGGCTGGGGCGTGGCCCGGAGGGAAAGGCTCAGGAACGGGCCCCGGGCGAAAAGAAGGGCGGGGAAGCGCCTTGCTGACAGCTGCTCTCGGATGGCGCCTACAGGGTTAAAAATCAGGGGCGACGAGACGAGGGCGAACTCGGTTTCCAGGGTAACGGCTCCGACAGTTCCGGCAGCGCAGGCTCGTACCATTGCGCGGGCGCGCGCGGGGGAGCGGAGGGGAGGAGGGGACGCGCGGAGGCGCCGGCGGGCGGAGGGCCGGCCCGGACGCTACCACCCGCGCGGCCGCCTGCTCGCCCCGGGTCTGCGCCGAGCCGCGCTGGGGCCGCGGCGGCCTGGAGCAGGGCCGGCAGCGCCCAACCGCCCGCGGACGGCGGGGGGAAGAACGCGCGCCCGGAGGCCCGGCGTGGCCTCCTGGTCCCCCCGCCCGGGCGGCGGAGTGCGGGCGGCCCGGGGCTGGGAGGTTTGAAAAGCCGGCGAGAGACAAAGGCGGCAGGAAGCCTCCTCGGCGCCCGGAGCCCGTGCGCCCGGCCCCCGGGCCCCTCGCCGGCCCGCCGGCCCGCGGAGCAGCGCGGCAGCGGGAGGCGGCGGCGGGAGGCGGAGGATGCGGCAGGGGGCGTGGGAGCGGCGGCGGCGGAGCGGCGCGGCCCGAGCGCGGCGCGGCTAGAGCGGGCGGCGGCGGCCGGGCTCGCGAGTGAGGCGGCGGGTGCCTTCCGCGCCCGGGATGTGAGGACCGAGCGGAGCCCGGGGCGGGGGCGGCAGGAAGGAAGGAGGGACGGACGCACCAGGAGGAGGAGCGGCGGCGGCGGCCGGAGCCGGAAGGCGGGGAGGGGCCGTCCGTTGGGCCCGAGGCGGTGGCGGCGGCGGCCCGCTCTCGTCGCCTTCCCGGCAGGAGCGGCCAGGCCCGCGCCTCCGCCCCCAGCGCCGCGGAGGGGGAGGAGGAAGATGGAGACCCACATCTCGTGCTTGTTCCCCGAGCTGCTGGCCATGATCTTCGGCTACCTGGACGTGCGGGACAAGGGGCGCGCGGCGCAGGTGTGCACGGCCTGGCGGGACGCCGCCTACCACAAGTCGGTGTGGCGGGGGGTGGAGGCCAAGCTGCACCTGCGCCGGGCCAACCCGTCGCTGTTCCCCAGCCTGCAGGCCCGGGGCATCCGCCGCGTGCAGATCCTGAGCCTCCGCCGCAGCCTCAGCTACGTGATCCAGGGCATGGCCAACATCGAGAGCCTCAACCTGAGCGGCTGCTACAACGTCACCGACAACGGGCTGGGCCACGCGTTCGTGCAGGAGATCGGCTCCCTGCGCGCCCTCAACCTGAGCCTCTGCAAGCAGATCACCGACAGCAGCCTGGGCCGCATAGCCCAGTACCTCAAGGGCCTGGAGGTGCTGGAGTTGGGGGGTTGCAGCAACATCACCAACACCGGCCTCCTGCTCATCGCCTGGGGGTTGCAGCGCCTCAAGAGCCTTAACCTGCGCAGCTGCCGCCACCTCTCGGACGTAGGCATCGGGCACCTGGCGGGCATGACGCGCAGCGCGGCCGAGGGCTGCCTGGGCCTGGAGCAGCTCACGCTGCAGGACTGCCAGAAGCTCACGGATCTTTCTCTAAAGCACATCTCCCGAGGGCTGACCGGCCTGAGGCTCCTCAACCTCAGCTTCTGCGGGGGCATCTCGGACGCCGGCCTCCTGCACCTGTCGCACATGGGCAGCCTCCGCAGCCTTAACCTGCGCTCCTGTGACAACATCAGTGACACGGGCATCATGCATCTGGCCATGGGCAGCCTGCGCCTCTCGGGGCTGGATGTGTCGTTCTGTGACAAGGTGGGGGACCAGAGTCTGGCTTACATAGCCCAGGGGCTGGACGGCCTCAAGTCCCTCTCCCTCTGCTCCTGCCACATCAGTGATGATGGCATCAACCGCATGGTGCGGCAGATGCACGGGCTGCGCACGCTCAACATTGGACAGTGTGTGCGCATCACGGACAAGGGCCTGGAGCTGATTGCTGAGCACCTGAGCCAGCTCACGGGCATAGACCTGTACGGCTGCACCCGCATCACCAAGCGCGGCCTGGAGCGCATCACGCAGCTCCCCTGCCTCAAGGTACTCAACCTGGGACTCTGGCAGATGACGGACAGTGAGAAGGTCAGGTGAGGGCGGCAGCACCAGCTCCCCTCGTCCCGCCTGCGCGCCCTCCTAGCACCACCCCCCCACACTCACGCACACTATGCACCGATCATCGCAGTGGATGAGCTGGGGCAGCCACAGAAGCCTCAGGCTCATTTTCTCCTCCCCCTCCAGCGCCCCTCCCTGCTCCCAGCCCATTCCCAGTGCATCTGGGTTCCTCGCCGGCCCTCCCCTCCTCCCCTCTCCTTTTCCCTGCGGACGGAGAGCCGGACTCGGCTCCTTACCCACCGCTCCCCTCTGCAGGGGGATGGAGGACCGACGCAGCTACGGTATCCCCGCTGCGTTGCTTTTGGAAATGGGCGTGGGGAGTCCTTTCAACCCCTGGGCGTTGAGGAAAATGTCTGCCTTCACTGAAGCTTTCATTTGAATACTGTGATCTGGTTTTTATTTTGAAATGTATAAAAAGCAAACCCAACTACAACGGCCTTTTCACCCTTCTTCCACTTTGTAACTAATCCCAGTCCCTTCTCATCGCTTCTCCTTTTACAGTTCTCTGCTACTCACGCTCATTTCATTTTTATCTTTTCCTTTTTAAAATTTTTTTGAAGAAATTTGAAATCACGGTCCTTTTTTTCTGCTGAATATATTCTATATATTATATATATATAAATTATATATATATATATATATATGTCTGGCTACCTCGTTTTAGTTTACTTTTTTTCTCTGAAGCCCTGGAATTCTACAAGAGAGATATTTTGAGACTGAGACATTTTTGTGCCTAGACTGGAAAGATTCCCATTGGGTTTGTGTGTCTTTTTTGTTTTGGCTTCCCGTCCTCCGTGCATCCAGTGTGTCCCATTTCCACATTCTGGCTGTAATTTTCTTTTTCTCCTTGTCCATTGGGATTTGAGGACCCCAACGGTGTTTCTAAATCTTGACTTAATTTATAGCACAAATATGTGGGAGAAATGAGAGTTGAACTGTCTTTCGTTTGAGATGCAGATTGTCTTGAAAATGATTATTATATATGCAAATTCTGCCCTACCCTCACCCTCTTGCAAGTTTCCCCTCAAAAAGGTCCCACAGGAGGCTTCCTAGGGGAAGCGAGGAGCAGAGCTGGCCTGGGAGACCCGGGGGGCTGAAGGGAAAGAGACTGAGACTCATGTCTTCTCTGTGTTCTGTTAATAAAATGGGAGTTTGTGGGTTTTAAACAATTCTGCTTCTAAATGGAGGAATAGAGGACTTTCTTTATTTTGGTGGGGGTTGGGACTTGTGGCTTTAAAAAAAAAATCACTTCTGAGTAGGATGTATATTTTTGTTGGATTTTGTTTGTTTATTTTTTTAGAATCCTCCACAGCAACATGTGAGACCATGGAGTTAAACCCAGAGACCTTTATCAATTAATTGTACTGTTTGTGAATTTGTATAAATAATAACAAAGATCCTCTTAAAACATTTATATTCTTACAGTAAAAGGTTAAACTGATATTTATATAATAAAAGAGGAAATATGAAGTATGTTTTTGAAAAAAAAACACAAAAAACCTTGTATCTGTGAATTATTTTTAAGGCATTGTGTGCTTGAGTACAAGCCAAAGTAGGAGGCGCTGTTTGTATACTCTAGAAGGAAATAAGGTATACAGTTTGGTGCATCCTATGTGGTGTGTTAAGCTCGTGGTTAAAATTTTACTCTGTATAAGGTTTACTACTGACATCCAAATGTTTTGTTTCTAGAAATGTGATTAGATTAGAGATTTATATAATTTTTGGCTTTAAACTGTCAAAAATATGGAAAATTTAAAGAAACTGAACAAAATGGAACTTTTTTAAAAACCAGATTTGTAAGTCACAATTTCCCCGAGTGGCCAGTTTTTCTTTGGGTTGCAATGAGATCTAGGGGTGATGTTGACAAAGTGGGTCCTGAGATGTGGACGTGGGCAAGAAAGATGGATTTCTTTACCCTTAGAGTGGGCGTGGGGAGGATGTGAGGGGTGGAGGGGCTGAAGCCATTGTTCAGGAAAGTTAAAAGAGGCTGGCTGTCCCTGCGTGCTAGCTTGCTCAGTCATGCATACTGAATCTCTCAGTGTGAGCGGGGTCCCAGTGGAAAGGAGGAGGGCAGCTCAACCCCTCTTTTTAACATTCCCCTCCAGGCCCGGCTGTGTGTAAGCACTTTCCTGGGGGCGGAGAGGCTGGCTGGGATTCTTGCACATTTGCATTTTAGCACTCCCAAGGCAGAGGCTGGCCACTCATCCACTCTGTTGAGGGTTTTTAGACTGAATTTGGGGCAGATTAATGAATACCAACAACTCCAGCAGAGTTCCCTTTGGTAGACAATAACTAAATAATCTGACACCCTGTGGTTGGACTGTGGAAACCTGTGAGTATAAATTATCAAACAGAGGAGTAATTCATATTCCTGGTTTCACATGGGTCTGTCTTAGTTGTTTCTGAGATTACTTTTAAAAAAACTGATCCCAGCAACAGCTGATAAGAGTAGTATAAAGCTTTCCTGGATCAACCCCTCTTTCCAGGAAGAGGGCTAGAACCCAGGTTTCTCTTGGGGTAAGATTATTTTGTAAAATTTCCAAGCTTTATGCTTGAGTATATGACAAAAGCAGCATTGTTCCTTTTTGGAGAGCCGTCACAATTCGGTCTAATTGAGCCTGACACTAGATCCATCTTCCGTTCCTTTCTTGGGGAAGGTGCGGATCTCTTTCTTCCCCCTTAGGTTACCGTGCTTATTGCCTGGAAAAAAAATGTGTGAACCCTAGTTAGAAGAAGGGACTTTGAATTAGGGTCAACTTTCTAATTCAGCATTTGACACACTCATGAAGGTTACACAAGTTTTAGGTTCTTGGTCTGTTTTCTTCCTAGAGGCTACATGGCTGTTAAGATTCAATTGATGAAAATTTGAGCACCTTCTAAGTTTTAGGCTCTGTGCTCACATTCTTCATTTTAATACACAAAATAATCCTACCTCCTATGACCTGGGGCATTTTCTGCTTTTCTGTTTTGTTTCATTTTTTTACGTTCAAGGTTAAATATCAGCTTCACTAAAGGTTGGTAAATTAATGTTTGAAAGTTAAGATCATGGCTCTAATGTTCTTATCCTGAACAAGGCATAGTTAACATATCTGGAGCTCCTCTGGAAGAGGTGAATAAACCACTTACTATGGTCAGTGAAGGTCAATTGCTAATCTCTCAACCTATCGGGATGGAAAGAAACTATGTGTGCTTTGCATGGTACGTGTAAATTTTAATCCTCGAAGCAACCTGTGGAAATAGTTATCCCTGTTTTCCAGGTAAGCTGTGATTCCTGCCTTAAATGACTCGACCAGTAATTGAGGGAGCCAGGATTCAAACCAGGTCCATTTCTAAAGTGCAGCTCCCTTCTGCTTGATGGGAAGGTTTGGTTACTGATATAACCAATATACTTGGTTTCCCGTAAGGTGCCCCTCAGAGAAGTGAGTGGTAGCTGTTTAAACGGAGTATGAACAGGCTCATGCCATAGGGCATTACCTCAAAGGGAATAAGGGTGGTTCTTGGTATGAAAGGTTGATCCCACTATACCTACAGGAATGGAAGAAATGCTTTTAAAGAATAGACATATGAAAGAAAACGAGTTGATATACATTTTGTGGATAGTAACAGAAGTTAAAAGGTATGCCAGGGCAATTTTTAGAATAATTTAAAAAACCTGGTTCAGGTGTTTGCTGAAACTTAACTAAAAAAACAAAATGTAAACTTAATATAAACCTTATCATCTAGAAGTAAAAAAAACCTCAGTAGAAATTCTTTGCATGGTAGTCAAGAAACAGCTTCATATACCTTCTTTTTCTAAGTCTCATCAGGCACAGCCCTTTGATGTCCATACTGAAAAGATTACCTGTAAATGCAGCTGTGGGGTTCAGACAGCTGCAGCCCCGAGGGCCGCGATAGGCCTCTAGCTTGCCTGACATACTAAAAGTCAGCACCAGCACATCCTTAACACGTTAACTGCCATGTGAGTTGTACTTAACTCACGCTAGTTTTGGGCCCAGGGCCTCATGGAGCGTATGTAACACACGTCTCTTCACCTCGGGAACCACGTAAACTATTTTTCAAGTTGCATATAACTCACACATAGAAAACAATAAAAAAATAACAAATTTTTCATTAAATTAGAAAGGATAATTTTGTTTTCTAAGTTCTTATTCTATTTTTGTAATAAAACACTGCGGCCCCAAGGAAAAAATTTTTTTCTAGTGTGGCAGTCAGTGTGTTAAACAGTTAAGAAAACTCTAACTGATCATGTTCTTTCATGACTCAAATTAACAACAAAGATATAAAAAAAGCAAATGTTCCTTTTTCTTTTCAAAGGTAAGACCTTCCTCTTGTGTAAGGACGTGTAAATCGCAGCACGGCCCAACTCTAAATCCCGGTGCTTTCGTGGAGTGGTCACTGGACAGATGCTGGTCTTGGAATATAAGTAAAACCTTTCACTTTTGACTTAGAAAATTTGAACTCAGGTTTCCCAAGGGGAAAGGGTAGTGGCCCCCAGGGACCACTGTGTTTCCAAAGAGTAAGAACCTCTTGATTAAAAGATCAGAGTTGTAAAACAAAACCAAGACCTCATGCAGCTTCTGACAACTGCCTCTTCCCAGTCCTCTGAAAGGGAAAGCCCGGCCTCTGATCTCTGCTCTGTTCTGCTGTAGAAAGGGGGGCCCCCGTAAGTCATCTAGCGGTCCCTCCTCTCTGTTCTCTTTCTCTTCCCTGCATCAAACATCACCCCTTTTAAAAGTTAATTCTGTTCCTTTAGCAGAGGGCAAGACCTAAATTTTGTGCCATTATGAACCCCTGAGGAGTCAGAAGGGTGAAGCTTTTTGATGAAATAATGTGGATCATGAATAAAGCACAGGATTAGAAATTAGGAAAGCTGCATTTAAGCCTAAGCTTATATTGGGCCACATATTTACCTCATCTATGTCGATGTACTTGTTCAAATATTAGGTAGGAAGTTAAATTTTTTAAAAAGTCAATGTTGTAAAACAGATGAGGCATTCATATTTAGATCAGGGCCAACTATTAGTCATTTACAACTCATCAAAAGCGCACAGCTGGGATAAGAGCATATATTAGCTCTTGGATGGAAACAGGTATTTCTGGACAATTGGTAAATTTAAATATCCACAAATGATCAGTTTCAGTCTTTTCCTCTTTTCCAGGGATTGCTCTGAGTTTGCCTGGTGGAGTTGCCTTTACCAACCCAGCACATTTGGCACTATGTAAAGCCAAGTCTTCCAGCTGAGGCGGAAGAGAAAGCAAGCTTGAGACCCTAACTGCACAGCAGTAGAGTCAGGTGTGTTAACCCCTCCAATAACAGAAGCGGAACTCCTCTGCTTGTTATTTGTTAACCCAGAAAAGTGTACATATTTCTTTAAAAAGAAGACTTAATTTTTTATTATCTCATTACTCTTCTACTTTAATTGTTTAAGGGACAAATGCCACATATCCTTATAAAAAAAACTTACAAGGATACTTGTATTTGTGATGGTGGGAACTGGGGAGCATCAGTCGCGAGGAAGGGAAGGGCCTGCAGAGAGAAGCCCCGCGAGGTGGTGGTAGCGTGTGACTGCGATCGGCCGGGAGAATTTGGTCGTAACAGAGTGTTCGATTTCTCTGTCTCCAGATTTTTGTTTTCCCAAACCTAGCATATATGGTGCATCTAATTTTATGAATGGGGAAAGAGGCTTAACAAGGTAAAAGATTTTGCCTGGGTTATATGAAGAGTCCGTCGTATTCATTCATATGGCTGCCCCAGACTTCAATAATTACATCGGAAGGTGATGAGCATTCAGGGAGCTCATGAGACCCTGCAAAGTACCACCCTACCCCTCTCTTTAGAAAGGTGCAACACTAGAGCCCATTATTTTTGCTGGGAGTGAAAAAAAAGTTGAAAGTTATTACTATTTAATATGTATTACATTATACAAACTTAGATATGTCCTGCAAGCATTATGTATAGGGTTATTCAAGAAGCCAAAAAAAAAAAAAAAACAGTGCAGGTTGGCAAATGGTGTATAAGTTCTTGAAGTGTCAAATCTGTTGCCCTCAGAGGACTTGAGCCAGTTTCCAAAACACTGCTTTGTCACAAGTAGTAATGTGGAGTGCTAATTCTAGAAGTCTATGCTTGTGATAGCCTCAAAGCTAAGGACTTACTTACACGCACTTAACACTGCAAACATCTGTCAGACAATCCTTTTATAAAATAGAATGGAGTTGCAGGAACTCTAGCTATTTTCTCTTCATTCAAGGCTTGACTCCACAGATGTTTTAGTTACAAATCCCACTTGTCCAGAAAGAGTAAGAGAGTCTAATTTGTTAATACCAGGCACCGTCTTATGCTCACGACTCCTCCATTATGGAATCCACGCTCCAGAAGGGTCAGGCTGCAACACGGCTGCCTGCCAACAGTTACCACCACATCGTGGGGCCAAGATGCTGGAACCGGCCGTGGGAAAACAGTTCTTTGAGACCAGATTAATTTTTCATAAATATTAATATGGAATTATTCAGTATAGCTTGGAAAGCATTGTTTTTCTTATCTAAAAAGTATATGAGAAAATATTTACTACAAACGTCCATAATAATATTTCTCCTTAGGAAATGTTGACCCCAAACTGGCATCATTTATGCACACACCTGCTCCAATTTTCCAGCCCAAGGCACGGCTATTTGAGAAGTGGTCCCTAAATAGGGAGGAGCCAAAAAGAATTAGTCCTGATGTTCCTCAGAATCTCTAGAAAAATCCCTGAGGTTGAAATTGGCAGACGGTAAGGGAGAAACTGCAACAGGTAAGCCTCTCAAATAAATGCTCAATTGTCTCAGATGGAAGACAGCCACTTCTACTTCCAATATTTTAAACCTCAACTTCACTGATCGAAAAACCCACTGCTATAAACTACCAAAAAAAAAAAAAAAAAAAAAAAAGAGAGAGAGATGGCCAGTAAGTGTGTCTGAAGCAAACAATATGAAAAGGACAAATGACACAAGATGGAAGTGACCGTTTCTAGCATTCCTAGTTCATTTCAAATGTGCAAAACTTAGCCAGTGTTTCGGGAATCTGTAAAAGCAGAATGGCCAAGTTCTGTGGCCCTCTGACCTCTACCAGGCTCACAGCCGACTGCTGGAGGAAGCGGAGAAGTCTTCCAGTCTTGAGCAGGTGCAGGAGTGGCTCTTCCAGCCCTGGCTGGCGGCGAGACAGACGCCCTGCCTTTGTGCTCCGGGTCAGACGGCGACTACCAGAACAGCATGACCCACAGGAAGGCAGCTGGCCTATCTTTTCCCCACAAAGAAGGGTCTGATTTTCAGTGGAATCACAGGAGGAACTGCAGAAATTCACTACAGTAAGTACAACGCAGGATTTGGCAGCGAACAGCTCATCCCTGCTTACTTTAGAAATGAAAACGTGTGTGTGTGTGTGTGTGTGTGTGTGTGCGTGTGCTGGGAGGGAGAAGTCAAGCACTACACATTATTGAAAGCTAGGGGTGGAAGATTGTGCTTGTCTCCTTCTGGTCTATTCCTTGACCTACCCCATCCCCCTAAAAACCAAAAACAAACCCAAAACCTATGCTGCCCACTCACCCACAATTGACCTTCCCCACTGTGAGCTATGGACCACGTCCAGACCGGTATTAGAGTAGCCAGGAGTCCAGGCTTGTGTTTTTCTTTACTCTAAGTCTATGAAAATGACTTTAGGATCCAATATAAGGCAGTAAAATAAAGTACGGTTCATGTAAAACTCGGTGCTTGTTCTCCACTGCGGAAGGTAGGTTCATAGACCCCACGGTCTGCACGCCCCGCGTCTTGTCAGCAGGTGGCGGCATTGCCCGTGAGTCGGAGGCTATTTCCGCCGGAAACCGCAACCTCCTTCCATCTGACAACCCCCTCCGGTCGCTCCCCCTGCGCGGCCCCCAAAAGGGTGTCCTCAGGGTGTAAGAGTTGACAAGCAAGGAGTCCCACTTCCCAGGGAAGATGTACAATGTCAGCGAAGTTGCTCCCTGGGGCAGGTGCGCAGCCTCCGGAGCAAGGCGACCTCGCAGCCTCCTCCCAGGTGCCCCGACTCGGCCCGCAGCTCTCTGCTTTTGGAGGCGACAGGAATCAAACATCAACTTTATTCTTTTTTTTAAGAAAACTTCTAATTCTTCTTAAATACGATTTTATACTCACAAATCCTTGTTAGGCTGCCGTATTTGGGACCGCGAGAACAAACAGGGAAACATTTCAGTCATACATGGAGATATCAATTTCAACAGCAAGAGAAAAAGAGCTAGCTTTTTTTTAATTGCAAAAGAAAAATAGAAAGCATATTGCTTGTGATGAAGAATTCTAGAAGTCCTTTGAGGAAAAATAAGAATATTTTTTAAATTTTAGGAGCATCTATTTTTATTTTTTATTATTAAAAGGAGTATCTTTTTTGTCCAGATAAAGACATCTTCAGAAAATCTAAAGGAGTCTATGAAACTGAAAATGATAAGAGCCCTGATGAAAAGGTAGCAGAAATAATAATAATAATTTTATTTTATTTTTTTTCTTAAGAGACAGGGTCTCACTCTATTGCCCAGGCTGCAGTGCAGTGGAGCAATCATAGCTCACCACAGCCTGGAAGTCCTGGGCTCAGGAGATCCTCCTGCCTTGGCCTCCTGAGTAGCTGGGACTACAGGCTCATACCACCAGGCCTGGCTAATTTTTTAAAAAATATTTTGTAGAGATGGGGGTCTATGTTGCCAGGCTAGTCTCGAACTCCTGGCCTCAAGCGATCCTCCCACCTTGGCAGTAGCAGAAATTAAAACAAAAAATACCATTGAGCCAACTTGGCCAGTTTCCATAAAATGTCACAATGAGGGATAGGCGGAAGATAGGAGAGGCCTGGGGGAGGGGGTCTTGCCCTCTTGGCACTCCCTAGTCTGGCCCCAGGGAATCAGAGCATGGACCCGAAGGGCAGTTGTGGAAACATGGAATAAAAAAGTGGAAGGTGGATATCCCCTGTGGATACTTCTACCAAGCTGTTTTGGCCAGATGACCCACAGCTTATAAGCTCAGCAATACAGAAGTCATTTTTGGTTAGAGAATGAAAAAAAGGAAAAGTTTCTGGCACTTGGGGCCTAGGCATGAAGCAATTGATTATTCCTGGCACCACCCATGAAAATCTTGTAACAGCAGAAAATCTCCCTGGCAACTTCATGGAAACCATAGCTGAAATATGCCATTGTTAGTGACCATTCTAAATGAATGCAGATTCAGGGAAAACAACCCAAATAAAGAAGTTGCAGAGGAAAGAAAGAGAACATGCACCACTCCACACAAAGCTGAGGAGGACAAGACACAGGTCAGGCTGAGGAGCCAGAACGAGAAATGAGGAAGCGCCAACTTCAATGACCAGCCCGTTCCTAAAGGTGGACCTCGGGGGGGATTAGGAGGGCTGTTCTCTGATTTGCAGCCTCCAAGAACAGCTTTCCTGGGCTAGCGTATGTTTTCAAAAAGATGGCCCTCCTTCTGTGGTGGTCTGGATTTGACTTGAGACAAAAAACTTCTGCCAACGTGGCCTCTAGGCTGGTGTGAGGACGGATCTGGGACTGAGATCTCGGCGGCCACAGCACCACAAGCCTGAAAGTGTCCCACTCGGGGACATGTTGCCATTACTCTAGTTATACGCTCACAGCAGTCAGGACAAACACCGTTCTATCCATTATCCCATTTTTACCAGGGAAATGAGCTAGAACTTGTATATGGGGAGAAACAGAAAAAACTGTTTGCAGGGCAGGTGACTCTGAGTCCTCACGTGCAGTCGGCTCTACTGGCCTCAACATCCCCCCACCCCCACACTACTTAGGCCTCTGCGCTCTGTTCTGT